>JABSTQ010007203.1:0-137219 GCA_013358835.2 Ixodes persulcatus
AGTGCCAACTCTGAAGCACGGCGACAAAAACCGAAAGGCCTAATGGACAGTACTTGGGCTACAGAGCCCATGCAGCAACTCAGTGTCGACCTGATCGGACCCCTACCAACAACAGCCAAGCAAAATAGGCATATTCTAGTTGTGATCGACAAATTTACCAAGTACATAGAGTTATTCCTCATCCGTGCCCCAACGTCAAGGACTATAGTGGACAAAATGGTGGAAGCTTTTTGTCGGCAGAGCATCTCGAGTGGCCACAGAGCATCTCGAGTGACAACGGCAAAACCTTCGTGAGCGCCTTGTGGATAGGTGTTTTACGTCACTGGGGTATCGTTGACAGGCACACAACGCCATACCGACCATCTGGACAATTGGTAGAACGCCACAATGCCACCGTCAAGCAAGCCATAATGGCATACTGTGAGGCACATCGTGATTGGGATAAACGACTTCCCGAGATAGCTTTTGCCATGAGAACCAACGAAAGTGTAGTGACAGGTTACACGCCAGCCTTCTTATGCTATGGTCGGGAGCTCCGCACTCCGTGGGACTCAACATCTGCCCAGGACACAGATGCCTCGTCCTCTGCACCCCACGCCTTTGCAGCGGAACTAAACCAGCGCCTACAGGATGCCCTGGCCTTTGCGAGAGCGCACCAAAACAAAGCCCAGGAAATCCAGCGACGACAATACAACTCGACCGGACAACCAGGCCACTTTGCTGTGGGTGATTTGGTCCTAAAAGACTTGCATACTTTGAGCAATGCTAGCAAAGGAATTGCTGCAAAGCTTGCCCCTAAGCGATCTGGACCCTTCACTGTTACAGCTCGAGTCGGCCAGAATGCCTATAAGCTGAAGAACACATCCACAGGAAGAGCATGCGGTAAACCCCTAGACCCTAACAAAACGTTTCAGTTTCCCCCAGTTATTTTTTGTTTCCTCGCCTGTTCCTTCGTGACAATATAACGTTTGGTTGCACAGAGTATAGTCATTACCAACAGTCACTTTAATACAAAGGGCACGAGACCAGACAACCTTGAAGGAGCCCTGAAACAGTATTAGGTTGAATCCATCATTATCAAGCTGCATCGTTCTAGAGTTTTTGGCACACAAAGGGCCTGTTGTTGTGCCGGACCGGCGTCAGGGCGCGCCGTCGATTAGGCGAGTCTTTCCGGCGCCCCAGGTCGACGAAAAGGAGCGGTTGGTCCCCGACGCCGTTTCATCTTGCAACACCTGGTCCCAAGGTCACCCTCCCGCTGCGACCGAACCCAACCCACGCTTGGAAGCTACTGATCCCTCGTCACAGTGACGCCCGGCCGCACCAAGACAACGGGCCGCGCGACTGCGTGTGCTCTCTCTGTTTGTACATATGCTGTAATTATGTAATTAAACAGTTTTAGAGAGTTACCACCGGCTCTCCTGCGTTCCTGACTTGCACCCTGCCCCGGTCCCTGGCTCCCTGTCGGGCTTTGTTGCCTCGGACACCGCTCGGTCTCGACAACTGGATGGCAGCGGCGGGATTCGACTTCACCGGACCATGACTCCTGCAGTGGGTGAGTGCCTGGAGGCCCTCTTGCTTTTGATTTGCCAGACCTAGCAGCCGTTAGTCGTGTTGGTAGGGGCTGGGGAAAATTGTATCCGCCAGAGTAAAGTTTGTACTTTGACGCGATAGTTTTCTTTTAAAGTAAGGGAGCCGAACACTGAGGAAGTCATGGATCTGGAGACGTTGCGTGTGCCAGAGTTGGTACATGTTTGTACTGAATTGGGGATTGATTTGGGGCAAGCGAAACGAAAGCCGCACATTATAAAACTCATCCGCGCCGCAGAAATTAGCGAGGAGGAACTTTTAGAGTGTGTGGAGCTAAAACGAGAAAAAGAGTTTCTCGAGAGGGACAAGGAGGAACGCGAAACGAAAAGGCGAGCCGATGAGCTAGAGCTGCGAAAAGTCGAGCTAGAAATGAGGAAACTGGAGGCCCAGTCTCCCGCTCGAGAAGTAGCTAGTGTTGAACCAACGGAAAGGTTCAAGATGAAGGATCTCCTTCAGCCTTATAAGCTGGGGGAAGATATCGGATTGTTTCTCGTAAACTTTGAACGAACTTGCGAGAAGGTGCGATTTCAGCGCGAAACATGGCCCCAGAAGCTGTTGACGCTTCTCCCATGCGAGGCGGCAGACGTGATCGCACGCTTAACTCGTGAGGATGCCGACAACTATGACCAAGTAAAGGCCGCGCTCCTCAAGAAATATCGCTTGTCCACGGAGGCATTTCGCCAACGCTTCCGTCAGGCATCTAGGAAGCCAGCTCAATCATATCCAGAGTTCGCGTACAACTTGAGGGCAGATTTGGTGGAGTGGCTAAAGAGTGCCGGGGCACACGGAGACCACGACAAGGTGGTCGAGTGTATCGCGACGGAACAGTTCTTCCGCGAACTCCCAGAGGCCGCGATGTTCTGGGTTCAAGACAGGCTAACCGAGCCTAATCTGCTGAAAGCCGCTGAACTTGCGGAGGAGCACGCGATGAGGAGAGCTCTGAAACAGGATCGCCCTGGTAACGCTAAGGCGCAGGGGGACAAAGAAAGTCGGAAAGCTTTCTCGTCTAAACAGTACGAGGCGAGAGGGGTTTTCCCAGGGCAGTCTGCTGGGGAGCGGTCATTTGAGGAGCCAAAAAAAAAAAAGGTAGACAGGGCAGGAGAGGGGAGGGTTAGTGACACGGCTAAACAAAACGGCGAAAACACCAAAACCTTCGAAAAAAGGAAGCCTGCAGTTTGTTTTAACTGTAAAGAACCGGGTCACTTCGCGGTCAACTGTGCGAAGAAAGTGGCGTTTCACTATGTCCGCGAGAACGAAGACAATGATAGGCTCTTAGAGCCGTACACGCGACAAATGGTTGTCAATGGTAAAACGTGTAAAGTACTTCGAGACTCAGCGGCAACAATGGATGTCGTGCACCCCTCCTACGTGCGGACCGGGGACTACACTGGAGACTGCGCCTGGATTCGGCAAGTGGTCGAAGAGCAAAGCGTTTGCTTACCCGTGGCCAAAGTTTTGATCACAGGACCGTTCGGAGTCCTCGAAACCGAGGCGGCAGTCTCCAGCAGCCTCCCGTTGCCGTACCCCTATTTATTTTCTAATAAGTCAGAACAGCTGCTGCTAGAAAGGGGATTGAGCTTCTCACGTGAGACCGTGTTGGCACTGACGCGTTCAAAGGCGCGTGCACTAGCGGGACAATTGCAGTATGACTCGGTCGATGGGGCTTCCTCATCCGTGAAACCCAGCGACCAGCCGGACCTCCCCGGAGAGTTTGACAGCGCGCCGGGTCAAAACACAAAACCCGAAATCGAAAGGGGAGAGCGAACTGCCGACCACGGGAAAGGGGACGGCATACTTCTCTCTCCCGCCTCCACTAGCTTTCAGGCTTTGGCAGGGTTAGACAGGCCGACACTCATCGCGGAACAAGAGAGCGATCCCTCCCTTAGAGATCTCCACAAAAGTGAGAAGGAAGGCGTAGCGAACAAAAACATCGCTTTCCAGACCAGGTCAGGCGTGCTGTACAGGCAGTCGGGAGCCAAGCCGTCACACTCGTCTCGGGCTTCCGCTGCGAGAAGAGAAGTTAATCGGCAGAATGCAGGAGCATTGCTGGACAACTCCACGATCTCGTCCAAGTACCCTGGGATCCATGAGTGCGTGCTCACCTCACAGCTTATGTTTCGGCGGGAGATCAAGTCAGGTGCGGACGCTAAGTCAGAACTTTCCGACTGCGGCTTCGAGAAAACTCTCGAGTCTGGGGACCAGGGCTTTTCTGGTGAGAGTGGCACCGAGAACAGACTGGGTGTAGGTTAGAGCGCAAAGTTCTCGCCGGTGAAAGATTTCCGAGAGAAGCGGACGAGGCAGAGGCCGCCAGAAAAGGGGAAAGCGTAATTTGAATGCCTTTTCCTGAAGTCGGCTTAGCCAGTGGTATGAATAGGTTTTCTTTTTTCGGGAGTCCGAGTTTTGCATTTTGTTCGACTTCAGCTCGTTGTGTTGGCGGTAGAGTTCATTTAAAGCGGTTTTATCCTCGATTTAGTTTGCCTTATGGAGGGCGCGCTTGAATTTAATAGGGATAGGCCCTATGTGAGTTACGTAACGGTATGTAATGTGTTCTTTTCACGGGAGTCCGTTTTTGCGTTTTGTTGAGCGGCAGTGCGTCGTGTTAACAAGCTCGAAGGTTTATCTCGCTTCACGGTAGTAGGCCTTCGAGGCGAAGTAGAAAGGGGCACAGCTAAAAGAGGAACGCTGATGATCCATGCGGGGCTTCTAAGACGGGAACGAGCTCCATGATCGGAGGGTACAAATTTGTAAAGTTTTTTCTTTGTTCCTAATCCTTAGAAAGGGTCAAAATTTGATTTCTCTTGCTTACGCCGCATGTTCAGAGATATGACTGTCCCGGTAGTCGGCTTTAGTGAAGCGATTGATTTGCATTTATTTTCCCGGGTGTCCGACTTTTCGTGCCTATGCGACGGCCCAGAAGGGATATTTTCAATAGGGATGTTTCTTTTGTAGGTAACTGTTAGACATATCTTATGAGGTGTTGTATTCTTTTGAAATGGTCTGGCGGATCGGAAGCATGGGGAACTGGGCACTGGCCTACTCGGAGTTTTGGTTTGGGGTTGTTGGTCTTCGTCGCTCCACTTCCCAGATTGGACGAGGCCTGAACTTCTGCCGAGAACCCCCAGCAGCGAGACCGCGTCTCTCGGAGGAGCGGTTGCTGTCTGCTCATCCTCCAGACGCACTTCCTGTCGGCGGAGGTGCTGTTGTGCCGGACCGGCGTCAGGGCGCGCCGTCGATTAGGCGAGTCTTTCCGGCGCCCCAGGTCGACGAAAAGGAGCGGTTGGTCCCCGACGCCGTTTCATCTTGCAACACCTGGTCCCAAGGTCACCCTCCCGCTGCGACCGAACCCAACCCACGCTTGGAAGCTACTGATCCCTCGTCACAGTGACGCCCGGCCGCACCAAGACAACGGGCCGCGCGACTGCGTGTGCTCACTCTGTTTGTACATATGCTGTAATTATGTAATTAAACAGTTTTAGAGAGTTACCACCGGCTCTCCTGCGTTCCTGACTTGCACCCTGCCCCGGTCCCTGGCTCCCTGTCGGGCTTTGTTGCCTCGGACACCGCTCGGTCACGACACTGTCCACACATGAAGCAGAGCGCTACAAGCATAGCGATGCTCACCCCTGCCCGTTTTAATCTGGATGAGCATCGTACCGGCGTGCGGTCGTATATCCCTACTGCGTGATGCACGTCTTAATATGTCGCCACTATCAAAATTAACCTTCCCCTTCTCCTCCCTCTTCTTTCACTCCTCTCTCCCCAGCCCGTACGAGTCTTTCCCCCGTTATGGGTGGATAATATTTACGCACGGGCTTTTCCCATTTTCACGATTTGTCATTACAACAACAACAACAACAACCCCAGGCTAGCGGCTGTACTGCACTGGCTAAATTTCTCATCTGCAGCTGGGAGACTCACCCGTTGAGGTAGACCAAGTTCTTGGCTGTATAAACATACACACACCCCAATTTGTTTTACAAACATAGCGCTGACCTAGCGCTATGCGCGTGCTGTCGGGAGCGTTCCCCAGCTTTGTATCTCACCGTGAAAATTGTTGCTCATGGCAGACGATAAGTAGCTGAGTACACGTGAGCAGCGCTACATCAGCGCTTCGCTGCATGTGAGAATCGGCCTAAATATGCACGCGTTCCACAAACTCACGAGCGACCATGACAGGCTTTGAAGCAAAAAAACCGTGCCGGCGTTCGAGATGTGCAAGCGCGTTCACACCCAAAACCTCGTTAACCTCGCTGACCAGCGATTTCTGAAAATAGAATGATAGTGGTCGCAAAATAAATAGCACGAAGGACAAACAAGTACGCGAAGAAAACAGGACTTGCTAGTCCCATTCTTTGTGTCCTCATGCTTAACAAACTAGCCCCCCATAAGATTTTAGTGGTGTGATATATTCCGTTTACCCCTCAGCTAAGACCGCAGCCAAAGGTGCAAGCGCTTGCCAGTCCGCTTCTGGCTTTGAGACGTGCATTTCTAGCGCGAGTGATCGTAGAACGCTCCAAAGGTGCGACCTCCAGCCCTCGTGCTTGTGACATTGGCTGCTGTCTCAGCTTTAAGGTGAACGGAGTATAGGGGAACACCTTTTCCACATGGGCGCAGCCATCTTGGAATTCGTCACTTCTGGTATGCGGTAAAACACCGGTTTGATATATTCACGCCGCTAGAAGATGTTCACGAAAAATGCGTGATCATCACACATTCTTGTTTTGCCTCACCTATATTTTCTCGCATATTCCAGGTTGAAATGTTTTATTTTTTTCTTCCCGCATACCAGATACGGAACCTACGTGACTGAGAACGACAGGAAACAGAAAATAAGTGACCCCTACACATGCTCTGAGCTGCGTTGCGCTGACACACTTGGCCACCATTCAAGGACAATGATAACGAAAAAAACAACCGAGAGGTGGTGCTGGTTCGGCTGGCACAGAAGAAGCTAATCCAATCACGCGGATCACTCAGGAACGCAGCTGCAGCTGTGACAGTGCTGAACGTTCTTTGCGGAGCCCTACAGTCGGAGTTCGACAGACATTTTTGCGTTTGGTTCTTGCGCTGCCTTACTCCCACCCCGGGTTCTACACTGGCTGAAGGCATTAATGCAGAGCTTGAGAACGCTCATTATAGCCTCGATGATAATTGCCATGGCGTCTGTCATCGACTGCGGTAAGTAATCGTTCAGATTCAAATTCGATATTTACTAATTTTCTTCTTTCGGAGAAGGCTGCAGAGAAAAAAGGCAACCCAGTCTTTACTCTTACTATTTATCAGAGCACGCTCAAATCTGGACATTCACGAGACCCGTCTCTTATAGGAGGTATCCACTGGCCGCCATATTTGAGGTTACTGTTTAGAGCGCATGCTCAGAACGAGCCCGAATTAATAGGGTGCCAAGACCGGCAATCTTGATGGTGCGGGGTGCACGTTGCAAAATAACTGTGGAAGCTCGCCATCAGCACGTGCTCAGCATTAGTGCACACGGATATGGCCGCCAGTGAATACACCCTATACATGGCTTGCTCGTGACGTCATCGCCTCGTGCTGGTGGTCATTTCTATTTTTTCTTGCCGAGAATAACAGGTTTGATGGTGCGAAGTGTATGCTGTCGAAGGTCCGCGCTCGGCAGCAATACCACCACGATGGCCGCTGTTGTGACGTCAGTGCAAGCCATGTATACATGTCTTTCATGTGACGTCAGCATAGCATACTGGTGGTCCTTTCCACTTGCTCTTCTTCCGAAGATACGCGCTCAGACGCAAGGCCGCCACAATAACAGCTCCTGCAAAAAAAAAAAAAAAAAGATCTTGCCTTACTTTGGGCTTATGACCAGGATATTATTACCACTCGCCATTTCTTTGCCTTTTATTACCGGCAGTCAAAAATGCGAAGAAAGAAAAACCATATAGGATCTTCTTGCAGGTCTCCCTTTTGAGCTCGGAAGTTTAGCGCTGCCTCATCATTTGCCAGGCTTTCTTGAACTGGAATCACAATCTTCATCACAGAGGACGTGCACGGGAATCTTTGCATAAATATCGTGCCATTACGGAGTCAATATACTTTTTGCTACATTAACCAAGCACCAAGAACGTGCTACGAGTGTAGTTACACGCGCCTCATGTGCTGGCCTCTGCAGCCGGAACTCTTCCAACCAGAAATCTAAAACAAATGGCACTTTGCGCGTGAGCTCGTCCACGACCTATTTTGGTTATGGTTAATTGACCGATTTTACCAGCCAGTATGTGTACGCCACCGCTGCCGCAATGCATCGAGGGAACATTCGTCTTTTTGCACGTGCCACGACCTCGCTGGAGCTCTGCGTGTGCCAAGCACGAGACGTCTCCAGTACTGTCGCCTGCCTCCCGTGAACTAAAGTTATGGTGGCTTCACGCATGGGCAAAACGCTTGGCGAGCTCGGTCTAATCGGGTGGTCTACCACCGGCGAGCCCTTGCCAAAAACGCGCCAGTGGCGTACCACGTGACCCTTTCCACCCGAACACAAAGCGCCGGCCACTGGCGTTTTTGTTTGCGCTGGGTCGCGCGTGAGGTTTGTTAACTTCTTCCTCAATTCATCTATAGTACAATGAGAACGCTGTATGCTTCAACAACATAAATTCCGATTCTCTGAAATGTGGGTAAACACAAGTGGTTTCACAATAGTTTTCAAAATATTAACATTACCACAGTCCGAACAGCTTACAGGATCTTAAGTTATAAAATTAATGGGAGGGCAGGTAAATGTACGGACAAGCGTCAAATTTTAATATATTTTTCTTAGATTTTCGAGGTACTGTTGCCATCCATTTTACAAGGATCCCAAGGAAGCTTGCTAGCGTCGTTTTTTTTATATTTTACTGCTATTACATTTTTTTAATACTCAGTCTTGTGATTGCGTCCCCCCTTCCCCTTGAAATTGTAGTGAGTGTTGAAGTGTCGAGCTACATCACCATCCAGACATTCTTTTTTTACAGTGGTGTAGTAGCGTAAAATTACTCTGATGTAAAAGAATTAGACGTTTACAATTCCCTGTAATTTCGAATTGGAGCGCAGCTCTTGAGGAGGAGGAGGGGAGGGTACGGAGAGGAGGGTATGCCCCTCCTCCTCCTTCCCCTTTCCTCCTCCGTTCCCTCTCTCTTCCTTCACCCCCTCCCTCCTCTCTCGTGACGTCACTCGTGACTTTCGTCAAGGCCTTCACGAGTGACCTTCATGACGTCACGAGTAGCGTCACGAAGGTCACTCGTGAAGGTCACTGTGAAGGTCGTGACCTTCATCCTGACCTTCACGAGTAACCTTCGTGACCTCACCTGTGAAGGCCTCGTGAAGGTCACTGTGAAAGTTGTGACCTTCGTCTTGACCTTCACGAGTGACCTTCGTGGCGTCACACGTGACGTCATTATGAGAAACGTCCCATAATGCAACGCGCGGTTACGCTGACGGCGGCGGCGTCGCCGCTCAAGCCGGATGCAAGCGCCAAAGAGCTGTGCTCTAAAAAAGGAATTTAGGGATAGTGATTTAAACACTTGTGTCCCACCGCGAACTTACCTCGCGCAAGCAGGACACATTCTTCAAAACATTTTTGCTCCCTTTTGAAACATTATCTTTATCTTCGCTGTGTTTTTATATCTTGTCTCGGAGCATAAAGGAGTGTCTGTCTGGATGGCTTCGTTTGTGACTCGAACCCGCTATTTGCCGCCTTCGGCGAGCATTGTTTTGATTTGGTTTCCTTTCCCGATTCGAATGTGACGATACCGGATACAGTATGGCATACAAGCCGCCCTATCTCGTGAAGCTCGTGCAAAAATAGTGCCGAAAAATTGCCGGCTCGCGCTTGAAAAAACGCCACCTGAACAGCTTGCACTCGCCAGCCGTTGACCACGCCAACACCCTTGCCGAAGACATGACAAAATATCTTGACGGGAAATGACCACCCGAACTTGCCATTATTTAAATAAAATTATGCAAATACGGCAAACGCGCGCAGCGCGTGTACCTAGGTTGCCAGCATTTTCTTTGGTGCTTGAGTAAGTTGGCACAAGGTTTATATGTGAACTACCATTCTTTGAACCACGACCTTCTTGTGGTTTGAACTGCATTAAATCAATTCAAATGCTCGCCTGTACCGGGGAGCCACGCAAGGAATGAAATTAAGACGACGCCGTTTCACTCTTGCTATGGTCCCTGCTTTTCTAGGGAAGTTTCTGAACCGATTCGTGCTCCACTACGAGCCCCTGTCGTACGAGCCGATCAGCTCGAATCCCACTCAGGCCAGGCGGAAGCGCTCCCTGGAACAAGGGCACGAACGCGTGCTACTCACCTTCCACGCTCACAGCAGGTGAGGTGTCCGCGGTGGGCGAGGGAGTGACAATGGGAGTTTTACCATTTGCGGTGTTCGCTGAACGCCACACTTTAGAACAGGTTTGGGAGTTCTCTATCCTGTAGAACACAAGATATAGAATCACGGCGAAAAATACCAGGATCCTAGCGAAGGACAAAGCTCGGAATACGATTAGACAAAAAGAAATACTTGTTGGCGGAGACAAATGCATGAGCATGATGTTCACTCTCGAATTGTATACCTGGGCGCATGTCACTTTTTTTTTGGTCTAACTGTAATATAAACTTCGTCCTTCGCTGGAATCGTCACATACATTGCCCTGTTTGTCTGTCTCCGTGATCTTCATGAAAGTGAACTCAAACACTTATATTTGTGTTCATACCCAAGTGCGTTACTGCTGAGCGTGCGCTGGCGCAGAACTCCTGCAACCTGTGTTTCTCATTGTCAAGATTATGGTTATTGGCAGATGATTAGTGCGAACTCGTTCTTTTGGGCATGGATGGATGGATATTAAGGACTGCGCTTTCTATAACGGGCGGTATAGTTTGCACCAGCTACCCTGAACACAAGCAGAACTAACCTGACCCTCCCCCCCCCCCCACACACACACACACCCCGCTGCATTTCTGTAACAATCACCAGGATAGATGGATGCTAACGGCTTTACCTATTATAACGGGCGGTAGCTTACACCAGCTACCCTAAAAACAAGCAGAACTAACCTGACCCTCCCCCCCCCCCCACCCCGACACACACACACCGCTGCATTTCTGTAACAATCACCAGGATGGATGGATGCTAACGGCTGTACCTATTATAACGGGCGGTAGCTTGCACCAGCTACCCTGAAAACAAGCAGAACTAACCTGACCCTCCCCCCCCCCTTCCCCACACACACACCCCGCTGTATTTCTGTAACAATCACCAGGATGGATGGATGCTAACGGCTTTACCTATTATAACGGGCGGTAGCTTGCACCAGCTACCCTGAAAACAAGCAGAACTAACCTGACCCCCCCCCCCCCCCACACACACACACACCGCTGCATTTCTGTAACAATCACCAGGATGGATGGATGCTAACGGCTGTACCTATTATAACGGGCGGTAGCTTGCACCAGCTACCCTGAAAACAAGCAGAACTAACCTGACCCTCCCCCCCCCCCCACACACACCCCGCTGTATTTCTGTAACAATCACCAGGATGGATGGATGCTAACGGCTTTACCTATTACAACGGGCGGTAGCTTGCACCAGCTACCCTGAAAACAAGCAGAACTAACCTGACCCCCCCCCCCACACACACCGCTGTATTTCTGTAACAATCACCAGGATGGATGGATGCTAACGGCTTTACCTATTATAACGGGCGGTAGCTTGCACCAGCTACCCTGAAAACAAGCAGAACTAACCTGACCCCCCCCCCCCACACACAACACACACCGCTGTATTTCTGTAACAATCACCAGGATGGATGGATGCTAACGGCTTTACCTATTATAACGGGTGGTAGCTTGCACCAGCTACCCTGAAAACAAGCAGAACTAACCTGACCTCCCCCCCCCCCCACACACACACACGTACACACACCGCTGTATTTCTGTAACAATCACCAGGATGGATGGATGCTAACGGCTTTACCTATTATAACGGGCGGTAGCTTGCACCAGCTACCCTGAAAACAAGCAGAACTAACCTGACCCCCCCCCCCCCCCCCCACACACACACATACACCGCTGTATTTCTGTAACAATCCCCAGGATGGATGGACGCTAACGGCTGTACCTATTATAACGGGCGGTAGCTTGCGCCAGCAACCCTGAAAACAAGCAGAACTAACCTGACCCCCCGCCCCCCCCCCCCCACACACACATACACCGCTGTATTTCTGTAACAATCCCCAGGATGGATGGATAATAACGGCTGTACCTATTATAACGGGCGGTAGCTTGCGCCAGCTACCCTGAAAACAAGCAGAACTAGCCTGACCTCCCCCCCCCCCACACACCACACACACGTACACACACCGCTGTATTTCTGTAACAATCACCAGGATGGATGGATGCTAACGGCTTTACCTATTATAACGGGCGGTAGCTTGCGCCAGCAACCCTGAAAACAAGCAGAACTAACCTGACCCCCCCTCCCCCCCCCCACACACACATACACCGCTGTATTTCTGTAACAATCCCCAGGATGGATGGATGCTAACGGCTGTACCTATTATAACGGGCGGTAGCTTGCGCCAGCAACCCTGAAAACAAGCAGAACTAACCTGACCATCCGCCCCCCCCCCCACACACACATACACCGCTGTATTTCTGTAACAATCCCCAGGATGGATGGATGCTAACGGCTGTACCTATTATAACGGGCGGTAGCAACCCTGAAAACAAGCAGAACTAACCTGACCCCCCGCCCCCCCCCCACACACACATACACCGCTGTATTTCTGTAACAATCCCCAGGATGGATGGATGCTAACGGCTGTACCTATTATAACGGGCGGTAGCTTGCGCCAGCTTTCTGAAAACAAGCAGAACTAACTTGACCCCATTCCCCCCCCCCCCCCCCCCCACACACACACCGCTGTATTTCTGTAAAAATCACCAGGATGGATGGACGCTAAAGGCTGTACCTATTATGACGGGCGGTAGCTTGCGCCATCTAGCATGTAAATAAAGAAACAAAAGTATTATTGCTTTTCTTCGCCAATTCGCTTACCTTCTGCAATTTCGTAGCTATCACCAGGTGGTGCTTCATTTCACCAGGATGACCATTGGGGGATCGGGCAAGAGAATAGAAACATCAACTCCCGGCTTTCCCCTCCCCCCGGCGAGGGAGTCGCAAATTTCTGTCTGGTCAAACCTAGGCGGCGTTACAACGGCACCGGGCCCACTGGGAGACAGGCTGGAGAGTTTTTAGGCCGGAGTCACGCGGGAGGGAGTCCCAATTTTTTTCTGTCCCGCCTGTCCCGTGCTGTGTCAGTTAGTTGTACGCCATTCAATTCACCCTAGATAATTTCCACCAGCCTTCCAATCTCCTTTTTTTATTAAAATGCACTTATCATCCATTCTTTCATTCTCGTCTGCAAACCCCAGCTCTCCGGTTAAATCCGTCACTCCCTCCAATAGGGCGGGAGTAAGCCCTGTGCACCTCAACACCACATGCTCTATTGTCTCGTCTTCCCCTTGGCATGCGGAACAACGCGTATCCATTTCCTCATACTTCGCCCTATATGTCCTTGTCCTCAATACTACTGTTCTAACCTCAATAACAACGAGCTCCCCGTGAATTGTCACACCCATGTTCCTTCCTTATTTCCTGTTTTCATCCCCTATACACAGACAGTTAAAGCTGATTTTCTCTGCATTCTTTCCTCGACATCATTCTCTCGGTTTCTTTTACTTCCTTTTTTCACAGAGGCAGTCTGCTCTGGACCAGCACTTGACTGTTGGTATTTTAATTTTAATTTTCGGGTTCGGTTTGTCCATTTTGTGTTCAGACTTCTCATGTATAGATGCTTATATGCCTTTGTCGCCCATCGGGTATCTTCAATTGTGTCTATCCTTTGTTCACATTTCAACTTACCGGTCGCCTCTCTAGCTTCGAAAGATGCCCAGCCCATGCCTCCCTGCACTCCTTCATTTGGTGTATTCCCATGTGCCCCCAGTGCCAGTCTACCCACGCTCCTCTGCCGGGTCTCTAAGCTCGACTAGACCTCAAATTTCTTGCATAATACCGCATTGCCAAAAGACAAACCCGGCACCATGACTCCTTTACATATTACCCTAACAACTTCATATCTATGGTAATTCCATAGTGACCTATGCTTCATAATCGCTGCATTCTTTTTTCCTTTATTTAGCCTATTTTCTTCCTGTTCTAAATATTGTTTTCTCTCATTCAGCCATACTCCTAAATAGTTTTACTTCTCTACTTGTTGTATTAAATATTCTTGAATTTTCAGCGGGTCCCCTTTCTCATTGTTATAAACTATTATCCCCGACTTGTCGCTACTGAATTTCAGGCCCAGAGAGTCTCCGTCCTCTCCACAGATCTTAATCAGCTCCTGTAACATAACCCGGTTATCTGCTAACAGTCCAATGTCGTCTGTGTAGAACATCCCTGGTTTAATTTGGTTTACTTTTCCCCCTCTCTCCCTATATGACACATCAAAATCTAGATTACGCACTTCTAATTTCTTTTACATTCTACTCGGGTATATCATAAGAAGTAGAGGGGATAAGGGACAAGCCTGCCTGAGTCCTCTTTTTATTTCTGCCAGTTCTATTTTTTCTGCTTCCCATATTATAACAACCTTATAATTGGTGTATGCCCGTTGTAAAATCCTAATCAAATGTGCATCTAAATCATACTCTCTCAGCTGTAACCAGAAGTTTTCTGAATCACATGGTCGTACGCCCCTTTAATGTCTAGAAATGCTATCCATGACGTTTTTTTACTCATCCATGCCACCTCTATACATTGATTTATGATGAATAAGTTATCATTTAATTTTCTTTCTCTTCGGAACCCGTTCTTCAGCTCACCTAAAATGTTTTCTGCCCATTCTTCCATTCTTCTTTTCAATATCAGCGTCGCAAGTCTGTATAGGACTGAACTTACTCTTATTGGGCGGTATGATGTTATGCTATCCTATATTTCCATTGCCCTTATATAGTGATCTCTTTCTTCTTGGTTTCCAATCATTGGGTACCTCACCCCACATTATTATTTGATCAGCTCCCTGTCTTAACTTTAATTTGCTTTTTGTTACTAGCGTCTTGACTATAGTCTCATTTCTATACCATCTGGGTCTGTCGCTGTTCCAGCAGGCACTTTACTTTCTGCTCTGTCCCACTCCCCCGTGATCGTCCCAGTTGCCTTCTCGTCTTGTGCCTTGTTTCTGTTTGTGTTCTGTCCAATCTCGTGTCGTGATCGAGATAAGGTTGATTGAATTGCGTAGGTTTGGAAGTTCTTCAAATGTTGTCTCGATTGTTCGTCTAATAAATTCTCTTGCCTCCTCGCCCTCTACACTTATCCCCTCGTGTGCGGTCAATGAACAATGGAACCCTTCCGTTTTTCTTCGCTGTGCATTGATGTGCTCCGAGAATCTTTTTGCTGCATTCCTATCATTTTGGTTTACCCCCATTATGCACTGCACTCCAGTTCTACCAATCTTGGCCTGGATCAGAGCAGATGCCTCTCTTTTTCTTTCCTGGAATGTGTTTCATTCCGATACTATCTCAGCGGGTGTGTGCTCCCGTTTCTTCGCCCATCTATGTTCCCTTGAAGCCCCTTGTCGCCCTGCTATGGTCTCCTTAACTTCACTGTCACACCAGCTTTTTGGCGTCTTTCCTTCTTCTTCTTTCTCTTTGTTTGATTTTGAACTTCTCTAACTTTCTTTTAAAAGTGTTTACTAAATCGTCATATGTCCATTCTCTCTACAGTTATCTGGATGCTATGGTCTTAATTCGTTCTGATACTTTCTGTAGTTAGGGCATCATTTAGGGTCACTGGCTCTGTTGTACCAAAGTTTATTTTAAGTCGCTTATGAACACTTCCTAAGCTTATCGTGCCTCCCTCATATATATCCATGCGTTCTAATTTGCTATACAATTTTCTAGACATTAAACAGTAATCAATTGTTTGGTGCGAAATGCTTCTTTCCCACGTTATTCTTCCATCGCATTTTACGTGGGCGTTAACAAGCACTAGATTAAGAGCATCGCAGAATTCTTGTAGCATCCTCCCTGTAGAATATGTATATCCGCGGAAGGCTTTTAAGTGTGCACTCATGTCTCCTACGATAATTATTCACCAATTAGTGCCAATTTTTTCAACATCTTTGGAAATACACGTCAAGTTCTGTGCCCTTTCCTCTCTTGAATCAGTTCCTGTTTTCAGATATACAAATCCTATGAGCAGCGGCGTAGACTTTCCATTTGCCCGGGGGGGGGGGGGGGGGGGGGGGGCAGGCTGAGAAGTTCTCCGGGGGGGGGGGGGTGCTTTTCCGCGCAATTTGTTTTTAAACCGGCAATTATCAGTAGTTTATTTTAGGGGGTACATTTTACAGCGTATGTATATCGCCATGTGTCCGCCGCTGTGTGCGTTATTTCGTTTACATGCCACTACTAGAAGCTTGTTGCATGGCACGTAAACAGCATCCCGGTAAAGAACATGGCCGGGGGGGGGGGCGTGGGGGGGGCGGGGGGGGGGGGATGAGCCCCGATGCCTATGCGCGTGTCTAAACCTCTCATATTACCTTTTAACCACATATGTTCTCTGCAGCTTTCCCTTACACTTTCCCAGCCCTGCCGTTTCACTAGCACTCCCAATCCGCCTCCTTTCCGTTCACCTTCCCACCGATTGCATCCCACCCAAAAATAACTTGCCAAGTAGGGTGGTTCCTCCATATCTCTAAAATGCTTCGCTTCCAATTCGTACACTGCAAAATCTTTATCATTTAATTGTTCCACAATCTCTTCCCACTTAATTCTATTTCTGCCCCCTGCTTGTTTATAAATTCTATATGGAGCTGCTTCTTTTTTCTTCTTCTGCGAAGCTTCCTCCCACCCTTCCTATTTGCGTTTGAACCCTCAGCTAGTGGCGGACTCTGCCGGCTCCTGGAAAAGCCTTTGCTATCACTTAAAAAAAAAAAAAATCCCGTGCAACTACTTTCCTGCACAACACTCGGAGAGCCAATCACCGTAACTTAGGGAGGCAGCTCAGCGAATGACGATGCCGAAACATTTGTTTAGACCCAAACAACGCAGTCTGAGTTGTGGCATTAAGCAATGCAAGCGTGACGTTTTGCATTGCTTAAAGGGGCGGTGCAACGATATTCAATTTGAATGTTTTTCACTTTACACGAGCTTACTGGCACTAGTGGGAATCAAGGTTACTCGCACGCAACGCCACTGGCTAAGAAACCCCTTTGTTGCGGTGTAATTTCAGAGACAAAAGCGATAATTTTCATTCAATCTCTCCTTTGCAAAATTTGATGACGTAAAGTGGGGATCGCAGTACACCCATATGACGATATTTAAATGTTGTTCATAGATTGGAACCGAGCATTGCGTGGACACTCGATTTGGGCTCGTGATAATTACTAGCTCGAGAAGCATTCGGGTAGTGGCCGGTGTCCAATCGCTGCAACGACGACAATAGCCGAGCCATAACAATGTCTGGAACTCAGCGCGTGTCCTGTGCTTTGCCAATCCCAGAGCGTGGCTATGATCAACATTGGCGGCATATAATCGGCTCCAGATCACGTGGCCGCTTGTTCTGGCTGCGAGTTGAAGGGGTGAACGCTGCTCGTTTTTCTTTAATTTTTTACTGGGACATCTATTGCGTGGGGTGAAAAACGAACGCGTGTTTCATAGGTCGTTAACGTCAGGGATCCGTTCTAAGCGGTATTTGCGCAAAGTACAAAAATTGTTGCATCGCCCCTTTAAGGGGGATTCAACCGCTCGTCACTCAATGGGAAAATTTCGCTACACAAACCTGAGTTTCAGGAATGCACGATAGTATTAATTCTTTTGGAGGTTACTTATGATAACGTAATGAAGGTTGTACGGCCCTTGGATTTTTCTTTTAGAGCGCTGGAGATTTTTAATAAAATCCAGAAATATGACCGTTTTGAGTGTTTTTAGCGCGTTTTGAGGCATTTTTGAAAATACAATTATTTAGAAGACAAACGTGACAAAACGCTTGGCCGTACGTACTAGGGGTGCCTCTAATCTTAATTTTAAGACCATGACGAGAAAGCAAAATATTGTTGTATTTGCGAATTTGTGTAAATAAAATCACCCTGTTAATTTTATTTCCAACTTGTTAAACGAGATGGCGACACTAGTACTAAATGCCCCAAATCGGAGATTTTCTTGCTGTTGCTGTTGTTGTTTTTCTCTCGAGCTCGAATTCGACCGCGATGTCTCGTTGCTCGTGGATTGGTAGCACGTGTAGCGAAAGCTCACGCTGTAAAGCTCACTGATCGTGGATTCAATCCACCGCCTCTGCCCTTTTCAATCTGGACGAGCATCGTACCGGCGTGCTGTCATGTATCACTATTGCGCGATGCACGTTAAAGTCGTCAGACAAGCAGCGGTATACTGCTCTGTTTTTCATCTCCAACGAAGACACCAGATGCCCTCAGAGCTGACTAACTTCCCACTGCATAAACATAGACACAACAGAATTATAATTGATTGCTCCGTTGGTCGGCAAATTTTGAACGTTGCAAAAAAGTATAACTTGTCATGAACAGACTCCTAGCGAAAGGCCTGATAAAGCTCTGAAGGCGATACTTTTGTTGATTCTATTTTTTTGTGTGTGCTATGTTAGCGCACGTAGTCAAAACACTTGCATACGCTACAAGCGTGGCTCGTAAGCACCCTAAGATCGTGCAGGGTTGAACAGAAACATCCTAATATGTAGGGTGCCTCAATGTCCTTCTGCTTCGGGTGATGACACCCTTTGTAGTACCCGAGGCCGACAGCATGCGCTCACGGGTAAAATACAAAGAAATCGACGAAAACAAAATGTCGTCATAGCACAGTCAGCGCCACAAACGCGTGCCGGGACACGCTCTTTCACGCGCTTCTGAACAAAAAAAAAAATAGAAGTGTGGGACAAAATGGCCAGATGTCTCCACCCTAAGCAAAGCGCACAAAAAATATAGTTGAATGAGTTGCAAAGAAGGCTGAAATTCTTTTTCCGAACAACACTCATTATATGAAACATTATTTCAGATATTTTCACTCTCTGTAGACCTTGTTTCGTGGATAGTGGACATGAAAAACAACCCCCCCAAAAAAAACAATCATGATTTCTAATATTTTGAACAATTACAATATAGTTTCTTAACCAACAAACAGGTGCTTACTCTGAGATGCAAATGGAATTTTGACGTTAGCGTTTTGGCGCTCGAAACATTTTTTTTTTTTTTGTTGTAAATTTAACACTTCCCGTATTGCGGATTACTATGAAAACCAAACGGGCCATCAATAGGTAGAAAATACATTTCTACATAAGGTGAGGCGTACATTTCTTTTTTTTTTTCTCTTCACCTTTCTAATTTTTAGGCAAAATCAAATGAACCTCTAAATAACTTTATTGTCTTCATAAATAACCTCGGGAGTTTAACATGCTATTGTCCGTTATGAACAACTCTTTCAACAGTGATCTTACTATGTCACGGTGGAATGAAGCGGTGCTACCTTATCTGTCTGGAAACAAATTGGGGTGCGTGTATGTTTATACAGCCTAGAACATAGCCTGCCTCAACGGGCGACTTGTCTCCCAGCTGTAGGTAATCAATTTAGCCAGTGCAGTACAACCGGTAGCCTAATTCGCAACTTTCAGCGATGGTGGTACCGCGGTGTGAGAATCGCACCGCGGTTCTCACACCGCGGTGCGATGCGAATAGTGATACACGACCGCACGCCGGTACGATGCTCATCCAGATCAAAACGAGCAGGGGTGGGGATTGAAACTAGGATCGCTGGGCTATACAGCGCGAGCTTTCGCTCTACGTGCTCCGAGCTGGTGTGCTCTGTGGCTCTAGCCCACTCGGCGACCGATCCTTTTTGTTTTCGTCATTGCACTTGACCCCTCTTTATCTGTCTGGACTAATATAAAATTGGGGGTTGTGGGGATATTTATACTGCGAGTCGTTGGTCAGCCGTTTTTAATGTTGCGACGAGTCACTCGCTGTAGATGAGCAATTTAGCCAGTGCAGTACAACCGCTAGCCTGGGGTCTTTAACGTGCACCACGCAGTAGTGATACACGACCGCACGCCGGTACGATGCTCATCCAGATCGAAACGGGCAGGGGTGGGGATTGAACCCAGGATCCCTAGGTTCTGCAGCGAGAGCTTTCGCTCCACGTGCTCCGAGCTGGGGCCCTAATCTGGACACTTGGCGAGAAACACGGCGAGCAATCTGACGGCTATGATTGGCCGGCGCCAAGGTCAAGTGCGGCATCGGCCAATCACAGCCGCCAGATTTCTCGCCGACTTTTTCGCCAAGTGTCCAGATTAGGGCCCCTGGTGTGCGCTAGCCCATGCACTCGGCCACCGAACCCCCTGTCTGGACTAAAGCCCTCCGATGTGTTTGCGTTTGTCTTGCAAGTGGCGTCAAATGCGCCAGTGCACGAGACCCGTGTCTCGAGCCCCCTGCCCTTGGAAGCAGTTGTCGGCGCAATACGGAAATGAGCGGCCCTTGGAAGCGAATGGCAGCGGAGCACCCGCTCCTCGCACGTGTCTTGCGCGTTTCCACAACAATGGTTAGCGGTAGGGTGCCTTCATGTGCGCTTTTTATGCCCGTGTTCCACTAGAGCGACAGACAGAAACAAACGACAGCGACAAGCCTCAAACCAGAGTCTTTCGAGATTTGAAAAACTTTGTGGAATAAGGGAGGCTGCGCTCGAATACGAGCATCATGCACGCGAGGGTATCTTTGGCAGGCTTGCAATCGCTCGTGCTTACTTCACGAGCACCGAACGACTAAACGCCTGCCAAAGGTACCATCGCGATCATGCTGCATGGGTTTGGGGCTTGTCGCTGTCTTTTGTTTCTGTCTGTCGCTCTGGTGGGACGCGGGCATTATGGTGGAGACATCTGGCCATTTTGTCCCACACTTTTATTTTTATTTTTTGTTCAGAAGCGCGTGAAAGAGCGTGTCCCTGCACGCGCTTGTGGCGCTGACGAGTAGTAGAGCCGCGCCACTTGCTTGGACAGAGAACTCCTTGGTACAGTTCACGGGTGGGAAACGGTTGCTTCTTGTTGCTTTTGACTCGACGCGCAGAAGTGTGGACCTCTTCGACGAGGTCCACACCTCTGGACGTGCAGAAGTGTGAACCTTGCCGTACAGAAGTGTGGACCTCGCCACTAAATGAGCTATGCTTAGGGTCGGCACTCTGTTCCCCAATATTGCTGTGGGCGCCGCCATCTTGATGCTTGTACAGAGCTAGACGCAACTGCCGATCGTCAGGATTCAAAAGTGCGACTTCCTCGGCATTTGATTCGGTGTTAGGAAGCTCATGTAATATTGCTTTGCTCTGTCGTTAAGCGTTTAAACATTTGTGGAGGACGTAAATGCGTTTCCTGTGATTTCAGATAAATTTTCAAATAACTGGCAGCCATGATTTTAAGCAACAATATGGACAATTGTCGTTACCCTGAAGCGTAGGTTATTTAGTGGCACTAGGGAAGATCATGGCGGAACAGCGCAGCACTGAGCTAGATTTCAGATGCCATGTTATTTTATATATAGTGCCACTAAATAAGCTACGCTTCAGAGTTACGACACTTGTTCATATTATGGCTTAAAATCATGGTTGCTAGTTATCTGAAGATATATCTGAAATCACAGGGAACGCTTTTCCGTCCTCCACAAATGTTTAAATGCTTCGTGACAGAGCAAAGCAATATTATATGAGCTTCCTAACACCGAATATAATGCTGAGGAAGTCGCACTTTTGAATCATGACGATTGGCAGTTGCGTCTACTCTGCACAAGCACCAAAATGTTGGTACCCACAACAATGTTGGGGAACAGAGTGCCGATACTCCAAACGCAGCTCATTTAGTAGCTCTAGTTCTTCCCAGAAGTGTCGCGTGGCAAGTGTCTGGAGCATTTCCACAAAAATGATTGGCGTCACTTTTCCCATAATAGATGGTCTTTACTCCACACATCCTGGGTGCGGGTTTGCCAACCAGTATTCAGACGAAGAGCAGGCCAATATAGGACATAGGAAGGGCAAAACTGCCACTTTATTTCTTTCTTTTTTGTTTTCTAGCTTTAAATTAAGTTCTAAATAATATAATATAATATATATATA
Source organism: Ixodes persulcatus (assembly GCA_013358835.2). Classification (NCBI taxonomy): domain Eukaryota; kingdom Metazoa; phylum Arthropoda; class Arachnida; order Ixodida; family Ixodidae; genus Ixodes; species Ixodes persulcatus. The sequence goes on from JABSTQ010007203.1 coordinate 21,781, forward strand.
TATATATATATATATATATATATATATATATATATATTTTTTTTTGTAAAACAACGTTTGCATGTTAAATGTGGTGGTCCAAATGGCCGCAACGCCGCATCTTGTGCTTTCCATTATTTCGAACGTGGATGGAACTTCGAATTCATTCGGAAATCAGAGCTTATTCTACGTTTTGTAAGCCACTGTAATCTACGTATGTACTGGCTCGTATCTCGCGCCGCCTGTTGGCCGGTTCCTGCAGCGGCGGACGCAGAGCGAAAAAGATCTAGCTCGAAATCGGCGGCGAACAGCCCGTGGCCCGAGCCCACCTCGAGCGCCCGACCTGCATGCGCAGCTGCGAACGTGCAACTCGTTTGTTCCGGAAAAATTCTGCGCCATCTATGAGGAAAAGGGTACAAATAAATAGCGGTTGAATCCCCCTTAAAGGGATACTGAACCAAAGAATTTAGTGTCCATAATAAGTGGCGCACGTTCTTTCCACGAGCCAGCAGCCGCCGGTGTGCGCGAGCACACGCAACGAAAATGACGTCAAAGACCTCCCTTCGCGCTTGAGGACAGTGAAATGCATGGGCTTCGGACCAAAGGAGAATAAAGACAGGCTTTTCATCTCTACAAGTGAAAGCTACGTGCTTGTTAGACCAATTAATCGCTTACCTTTTACACCAGACATCACTGTGTAGAGGAAAAACTTGTCTTTATTCTCCTTTGGCCCGAAGCCCATACATTTCACTGTCATCTTAACCGCGAATGGAGGCTTTTGACGTCATTTTTGTTGTGTGTGCTCGCGCACACCGGCGGCTGCTGGCTCGTGGAAAGAACGTGCGCCACTTATTATGGACACTAAATTCCTTGGTTCAGTATCCCTTAATGTCACAACTCAGACTGCATTTGTTGGTCTAAAGATATGTTTTGGCATTGCCATTCGCTGAGTTGCAGTGATTGGCTCAGTTGCAGTTGCAGTGATTGGCTCTCCGAGTGTTGCGCGGAAAAGTAGACGCACGGCCTTTTTTTAGAGTGTGCAGCCCATCCTCTGGCCCATCCGCATCCCCGTCAGTTCCCTATAGTTGATGCCGTCTCGGCTTAAAGGGGGGGGGGGGGGGGGGGTGTCGGACCCTCCTGGTATACCTTCCTGTTCAGATTCAAGACCTTATGTTCGTTCTTAGAGCTCAGTCTCTTGATAGTCCTGTTAGCCACCTGGACTGCTCTCTCAATACGTACTCCTCGGCTCCTGACCTCTGGGACGGTGCACATTACAACGTGCACCATCCCAGAGGTTATGACCCTGAACTGCTCCACACCCTCCTCGATGTTTGTGGCCAGGTTCTTTCCACTTCTACTTAGGACGTCATTCAATCCAGCATGTACCACCACAAGGTTTTCTTCCACCTTGTTCACAATCAACATTTCTACTACCGTGTCCATCGCCTCCTTCATCCCCCTGCCTGGTAGGGCTGCAACCTTTAATCTCCCATCTCCTCCGACCTTGCTGGCGACTCCCGCTGTGCACCTAGACACATCAGAGCTCCCTACCACCAATATTCTGCGCCCCATTTCTTTTTGTTTTTCCGGCATTGCAGGTTTGGTGACTGTCGGAGTAAGGGGCTGCCGTTGCACCACCGTACTGTACAACGGCCCCGCTGCCTTTCCGCCACACTAGTGTCTATGTCCTCTGCCCTCTCGCTCTCTACAGCCGGCACTGCATCAACTGCTTTTCCCTCCGTCCCCTGTCTCTTCACCTTCTGCAGCTCACGTCCCACCCTTTTTGTCCTTTTTCCACTGCCTCTCGCCCTTCCTCCTTCGTTAACCTCAGCTCCAGATGCCATCCCATTGCTACATGTTTATCGGTATTGAACTTTTGCGTCGCCTTCCCCTCCTCCAGCTGCCCTTACCAGGCCTCCTCTAGCACCTTTCGCTTCTTTCTCTCTCTGTTCAATTCCGTCCGCATTTCCTTTAATTTCTCCAATTTAACCGCCTTGGATTTGGATTTGGATATGCGGCTAACCCCTTTGTATTAGGAGATCCCAGCGTACTGAATCTAGCCAATTTATCTGTTATTTTATTGTTGTTTTTTTCTTTCACCAGTGGGCCAGTCTTCTTTTGGTCCATTCCACCACCGGTATAGGCCGCGGGTCCCTGCCCACGGTGCTGTCGGCGCCGCTGTTGCCTGTATCGCCGCCTTCCTCGCCGATTTCCCGGAAGCCCAACGCCACCGCCAAGTCTCCGCCACACGGCACTTCCAGCTGCAGGCCCGTGCACTCTAGGATGACGTGCTGCAACGTTTCTTCGGCTCCCTGTGTGCACCGGGTGCATCGCACGTCGGTGTCCGTGTACTTTGCCCGAAGCACGCGCGTTCGCAGCATGCCTCCTCGGGCGTCGAACAGAAGTCCACTGCCCCTGCCGTTGTCCATGAATTCTATCTTCCTCACTTCCTGTTTTTCCCTGGTGTACAAGGCAAGTGCCGGCTTCTGTCCCGCCTTCTCCGCCTACCGTTGAGTCTCGGTCTCGGTGACTCTCGTGCGGATGTTTTCCATTTATTGTTCTGTAGCCGGGTAAAGGAGAGGGCTGCTTCTGCGATACCTAAAGGCCAGCTGGCGTGTCCGTCAGACCCACCTAGTCGAGAGGCTCTTGAGGTAGATGTATTTGGAGGCCTGTCTTGCCCACCATCCTTCCTGCATTTGGCAGAGGCGTCGCTCGAAGCCCCGCTTGGCCTGGGCCTCTCTGGCATCGAAGCTGGACCACCCCATGTCCCTCTGCACTGCCTCGTTAGGTGTTCCTCGGCTGGCTCCCAGTGCCGCTCGTCCCACTTTTCTCTGGCGCAGCTCTAGACACTCACGCGTGCGGGACGACAGGCACAGAATTCCATTTCCAAAGGTGAGACCCGGCACTGCCACCAACTTCCACGCCGCCCGAGAGATCTCGAAACTGTTGTAATTCCATTGAACTCTGTCGGTCGATATCCCCTTAGACCTGCTTCTTTTAGCCTGGAGCCTGGTCTCACGGTCCTCAAGGTAGTTTTGGCCCTCCTGGATGTAGAACCCCAGGTACTTGTATTGTGATACCCACGGTACTTGTTCTTCCTAGATTTTCAGGTCTTCTGCCTCGGCGCCTCCTCTGTCCCCGAAGCCCATCAATGCCGACTTCTTGGCACTGAAACTCAGCCCCAGTGCCGCCCCCATTGTGTTGCACTCGTTCATGAGGGCCTGCAGGCTACCAGGGAGCCTGCCATCAGGACGATATCGTCGGCATAGATTAGCACAGGGATTTTTCCTCCCCCACTGGTTCCCGCCTCCGTATATTCCAGGGTGAAGCCCTCGGCACAGTCCTGCAATTTTTTTTCGAAGCCCGCTATGTAGAGCATAAACAGCAGTGGCTACAGTGGGCATTCCTGTCCCAGACCCTTGGTGATGGCTACTGGATGAGTCATCTATATCTTGTTGCCACTGTGCCACCACAGTCGTCTACCTGTAAATTTCCTTCGGCAGGTTGATCCCCTACCCTCCAAACCCCCGCTTTGCTAGCTGCCTCCGCAGCTTCTCATGGTCGACTGAGTCGTAGGCCGTGCTGACAGCTAGGAAACAGAGTGGACGCCATTCCCTCTGGGCGATCTCTATGGCCTGCGTCAGCACGATTAAGTTGTCCTCAAAGCGTCTCCCCCACCGGAAACTGTTCTGAAGCTCCCCCAGAACTCCTTCTGCCTCTGCCCATGTCTGAAGTTGGTCTCGTATTACCTGTGTGAACACGCGGTGGAGTACCGATGTGGTGGCTATGGGGCGATTGTTGCCGAGCGTTAACTTTTGCCCTTTTCCCTTGTAGATGAGTCGGAGTCTTGATGTTCGCCACTCCACCGGCACCCGTCCCTCCCTCAGGATCTGGTTGAGGATCTCACGGAGCAGTGCTTTCGTCTCTGGCCCCAGTTCCTTCACCAGCCTCATTGGGATATCGTTCATTCCAGTGGCTGTGGTTCCTCCTATCCTTTTGTCTGCTATCTTTTGCTACCTCTCCGTGATTTCCTCTCTGTTCGATTGCTCCTGCAGTTCGTCCTCCGTCTCCCCCTCCTTACTGTCCATCTGTCGACCTGTCCCCTGCGAACATGTCCCCAATCCGCTTCTCAATGTACCGCTTGGTTTCTGCAGAATCCAGCTCCTCTCCCGTCGTGTCGTCTCTGATTACCGCATCCTACCTGGGTCGACCTGTTTTGCTCTGTACATGTCGCCAGAACTTCAGGGGGGCCTCACGTCCTGCCTCCCTCAGTTCTTCGAGGAATCTCTTATCTACCTTGGCCATATTGCTCTGAATCAGAGCTGTCACCTCTATTTTTCTGCTTTGGTATTCCCTCCACTCTCTTGAATCCTTCTGTAGGGGGGCTTTTTTCTCCTCCTTTCGTCTACTGATAATCCCACGCAGAGTTCTGTTTGCCAGCTGCCTTCTTGTTGTGGCCTCCCTCACCTCCTCATCCCACCATCGTTTTCTCCCCCTCTTCCACACTGTCGGTCCTTTTAGTTTTCCCAGGTGGTCCTTCCACCACCGCATGAGGTACCCGTACGTCTCCACCTTCCTGGTTTCCACCTCTTCCTCCAGTTTTTGTGCAATGGTTTGTGCTACCGCTCACGTTATGTGGTGTGGTTTCAGAGGTTCACTGTCTCTCTTTTCCGTTGGCTTTCCCCCGAAAGTAATCAACGATTTGTTGTGATAACTTCCCAAGCTCTTGTCGCCTTTCTCGTCTATCTCCATGTAGTTCAGTTTTTCATACAGGTCCGGGGACACCCGGCAATAATCAATTTCAGGACGACATGCTCCACTTTTACCTACACCGTAAAATACCTGGAGCGACTGCTATATCTTGCAAATACCTTTCGGGAGCGCCAATCGCTACAATCTACGAATGGAGCTCGGCGAATGACAAGGCTTATCATACCTGAGACCTATAGAAAAAAAAAATCTGCGTTGTGACATAAAGAATAACATTTCACCGCGTGCATGCTCATTTCCGCAGAGCAGACTGTTTTTGTTTAGGTGTTTGGCAGTCTCGTCATCTGCGACCGTAAATTGCAGCAATAGGCTCTTCCAAGTTCTTTGCGGGAGAGGAATCGCTCAAGATTTGTTTTAGAGTGTAAGATAAATTTCACCCACTGAAAAGTCAAATATAATAGATGTCAAGACAAGCACCGCATTTAAAAATAATTTCAAGATCCTTTTTTTTTTTTTTTTTAGTGTCGACGCGTCGGTTGTTTAATTCTTGGTCGCTGAATCTCAACGAGAAGATCAAATATGTCATCCAATCAAAACGGAAGCGGTTGCAGACTAATTTGTAAACTGCATCTATGAAGGTTAAATCGTTTTTCGGAACGCAGACTGTACTCCTACAATCCCCACCTTGCTCCGCGTGTAAATCTCGTCTCCTTAGATCTCGCCACTTCGTCACATTTGTTTGACGCAGATATGCGAATCGGTCGGTAAATCAACTGTCAGTTGAGGTATAGTCGCTCGAAGGGCTAGTAGTTGGGTTGGTTGAATTATTACATATTAATTAACCACACAATAGAAAAAGTAGAGAATCACACAAAGTGAAATAAAAACGCGGTAACAAAACCAGTTCCATTTGGATTTGAATTTGGATTTGGATTTAGTGGCGTCCCCTTTGTAACGGGGGGCCGCTCGCCGGAAATTCCGGCGATGGCCTGCCAAAAAGGCTTGCTCAGCCTGGTTTCCAGCCAAGACTAGCCGAGTTCTTGTTCTGTTGGAACTTCGGTCGGGTCCACGGTGTGGGGCAGTCTTAAGACAGTGTTGCCAGATACTAAATAAGACAGTGTTGCCAGATACTAAATACAATCTGTATCGTAGTTAACTATTCAGGAAACATTTAAATACATCTGTAGCAAGTTTTGTTTTTCACCTTACAAAAAAATGGTAATTTTTTATGAAAAGCGTATTTATGGAAAGCGTATTTTTAAAAAACAACAACAACAACAACAGCAAGAGATATTTACTTTTAGTTAACAGAGTAAGGTTTTTATTTGAAAATTCTGACGAGGGAGTCTGATGAAAAGGAACTTCGTTTCTACGTCACCTAGTTGTTGCTAAAACAAAACTATAGCCCCTTGCAACCCATATATAGGGCCATTCTGTATCCATTTATTTGTCCAAATTTAATTGAACGGCTGTCATAAAATTTGCAAGCAGGGCAGAAAGTTTACATTCGGGGCACTAATCTAAGCGGTAAAGATTTTGGCGCTCATCAATATTACACTTTGTCTAAGCAAAATAAAAATAAAAATATAAAAAAAGCCACTTGATCGCAGTGAAAGCAAAATCGTTTCGACTGTGAATCTAGGGAAAAAAGAAAAAGTTTTATAACTCAACGTTAATAAGAGCTACGGGATGGTGATTGGCATTTTTCTTAAATTTTCAGACGCTTTCGACTGAGCCTTATCAACGACCGATCGGCTTTCTCTGACGAATTTGTCATAATCACCAGCGCTGGTCCGGTGAAGGCCAACCTGGACCACCTATATTCGGGCTATCTGATAGGTAAGTATACCCGAGTCAAACATTCCCCAGCTTCATTTAACGTTTGATGTATGATAGTGTACCTTCAGAAGGAAACAAAAACCTGGAAACAAATAGACAATCACACATAACGTAGCAGTAAGAAACGTAAATCCTCGTATTCTTAATAAAAATGCCGAGGAATGCGACACCAACCAAACCTATAAGAGCAAGTTAGCTTAAAAGGTGTGATATAATGCAGGTGTAGTTGACCTGGTTAACAACATTTTCCTCAGAGGTAGAGGCCACCCCTTTGACACAATGAAAAGTGAACCCATATTGGTCATCGCCTTTCCTGCGGCGCAAATGTTTCAGTACTAAAATCATTTTCTAATATGTCTCCTATTCATTTGATGTGGTTTGACATTGTCAGTCATAATTTTATGCCTCACGGCAACCACCCCAATAAAAGCAAGTTTCATCCGCCTTCAAACTGAAGCCTTTTTTGCATATCGCGTTTTACTCTTAAAGGAAAAGCTTAGGCGTCCTCCAAGTTTTTTCTTTTCTTTTTTTTGCCACCGTGAGACGCCATATTTGTTATAAAGACTTCTACGGATTAGTATGTGCTTATATCGGCTCTCCGCAAACACGCGGTTAATGACGTCCTGTACTGCTTGCCGCAGGAGTTCCAGAGAGTCGCGTGGTGGGTTCAATCCTGGACGGCGTGTTCCACGGCAGGATCGAGACTCCCGGCGAGGAGTTCTACGCCGAGCCTGCCAGCAGATACCTCAAAGGCGACCACGGATTCCACTCGATTATTTACGCCGGCAGCGACATCGTCTTGCAGTCCGGTTGTGGTCTTCACGGCGTCACCGAGACGTCGATGAACGACCTTCGACGTCAGTACGGACGTCGGAACGGGACAACGGTAAACTACCGCACTTAATGGTCATATGGGTTTCTGATTGCGGGGTATTTTTATTGGTTTATCTTAGATTCCGCAAGTTCTTTCACGTCATTTGAATAAAGCAGTGTTACACTGTGGGTCGCTCTATCAAACTGCTGCCCAATCGGTCCTTGCCTGGTGCACATCTCCCAAGAAGTCACACGTGCAAGGATATGTTCAAAAACGTTTTACTGTTCGTGGCGCTGCGTTGCCCGGCTGTTAGTCTCGGAGTCCGCCCAATCGTCCCGGTGTCGCTTGCTGCTGCAGTCCTTGCCCGTGTCTCGCTCCGAACTCTTCGTGGCGCCGTCACGAGCGCCGGGCCGCCGGCCACCGCTTTTGCCCCCTTGCGCGCCGCAATCCTCCTCGGCTTCCCACAACACTAAATGACTAGATTGCGGAACATAAACAGTTCCACGGATACGTGTACATCAAAATACACACAAAAAAGTAGAGTTTAAATACACACGTGTAGATTGGGAACATATACCTATAAATGAACGATGTAAAAAAAAACGCAAAGTCATTACGCCGCATTAAAAAAAAAAAAAAATTAGCAAGCAGAAATTCTAGTTATGATTCTTCTCTAATCAATGAAACATAAATCCTAAGCAGGTGCTCATTCAGGAACATTTAAAAACAAGAGGGCGGAACAAACTAATGAAAACGAAATAAAAAACATTTAGTCAAATTAGAAAAAGAAGATACCCAAATCAGCCAGACAAAGTTTTTCAAATGCCAGTGACCAGTATTAGAACAAAACTCAAAGTAAAACATGAAAACGTCACAGTTACCTGAGAAGAAGTCTGCACTTGCTCGGTGTCATATCAAACTTTAACACTTTCACAAGCGGCAAGGGTCACCGATATTTTAAAAATTAAAAGTGAGGCTCGGTTTTCGGAATTGTCTTATTCTGGCGAACCTGTTGATTCATCCCCAAATTTTGTCTCCAGTAAACAAAATACAACCTCGCATGATCAATGCTCTGAATTCCGATTGTCGCCCACGATTAAATAAGTGATTATGTGGAATTTTGTCTAGAGCGCTAACAAGTAGGGTTTAAACGCATTGCGACGCCCCTAGCCGTTACAACAACTCCGTATTTATATGTTGTAGAGGGTCATTTCAAATTGGGAGACCCCGTGAAATGAACTACTAGTTTTACTTAGGGAATCAGTATAAAATAAGAAGTAGGAAAGGAAAACGTAGGAAAAATGACAAAGAAAACGTGTATTAATGAAGAGGAAAAGCTATTTACACGAAGCAAGAGTGACTACCACAGTCTGTGAATATCGGGAGTTCAATCTAGGTCACTCAATTAGTGTTCGTCTGCACCACTCAAGGCCGGCCGTCTTCCTTCTGTCTCCGCCCGTCGTTGGGGATCCATGTCGATGGAAACCTCTTCTTCCTTGTCTTCTATCTTTCCTTCTCTTCTTCAGTGGCACCGTTATCGCGCACAACACAGAGCTTTGATAGAAACTGAAACAATGAGACAAAACCCGGCTTTGTCACAACCTAAATATAGAAGTCAAGCAGACGGTGTTGTTTCATTCAGTGTTGTCGAATCGTGAGAAATATTCTATATTGTTGGGAAAACCTAGCTCCAAGAGACAAAGGAAAACTTATTATGAACACACGTAAAATATGGGGTATATTTTTAAAACAAATTGCATATTTTTCGTAAGTTCATTTACCTTTGTCCCTTGGAACTGTGATTTTTTACCACAATATAGGAAATTTTCTACGACTTGACGCCCCCCCCCCCCCCCAAGAAAAAAAAAGCTAAAGATATTTTACGTCAATGCGTGGTGTCTAAGAGGGTGGCGGATATTCTCGGTCAAGATGCTGCGCCAAACTGGGTGACTTGAGGAAAATGTGTGATACACATCCACGGGCGTTCATACCGATTGTGTTTGCAACATTACCAACGGCTAGCTTTGTGGCCACAACAAGAGTGTTTGTAACCTAATAGTAAATACAGTATACTGTCGTGAATCCCGGCTGATTGATGACCCACAGATGTTATAACTATACTTTGTTTCAGCGTTAAGTCCAGACGACGACAAAGCTACGAGGTAATGGGACCCATCAAGAAGCCTCAAAAGCGCAATTGTCTAGGTCTTTTCTGTTTAGTATATGTCTGTCTATCAGCGATGATAGAACAGGTACAGGGACATAACGAACACCATGATGGTGCGCTTTTGACGCTGTCTAATTGGTTTTATGTAGATGCAAGCTGAAACAAAGTATAGGAGTTCCAGTAAAGATAAATAACACATTTCGGCAATCGCGGAGCAGGGACCTAGGGTTCGACTGGGGCTTGCGGTTCAACGTCCGAGCCCCTCCGTCATTATCGGATGTTTCTTCTCTGGATACCACAATTACATTGCACGATACGAGGTAAATATTTATTTCTGAACGACCGTGCTCTGTGTTTCGTCACTCTTCGAAATATTTACAAAAAATTAATGAGGCACGTGTCTCGCAGCCATGGGCATATTTACTTTCGCACTAAATTCGTTGGAGCCCCGTCTAATTTGTAAATAACAAAAAAAAAAAAAGTATTATATTCTTCGCCTAATTACTAGGATTTATAAAAGGAGCAGCCTTTTAGATGCTGAGATACAAAATCAACGTAGAAAATAGATCCTACTATTATCTCAAAATTAAAAACAACAGTAGCTAACTTCTCGTTTTTCTATAATGGTATCAGCATATTGCACTCAACAATCCTGGGAACTACTAAAATGACGGTAGCTTTTTTCGTCTTCTTCAGAATGATGCTACAGAGGCAGATTAAACAGGGAGGGGAGGGGGGGGGGGGTCGGTGTGCCCCGCCCTCCCCCCCCTTTCCCCTAGCTTCTCAAGGACGGCTTTTATTTTTATAAAAACGACATACACCAGCTTTTTTAGGAACAAGTGTCTAGTTTTGAGCGAAACGGCAGTTATTCGGTCAACAAGATATACTTGACCCGTATGATATGATATGATATGATATATATTTATTTAGCTCAGGAGAGCCGCGGCGCCCCAGAAAGGCAAATTGCCCATACCTTGAAGGCCTGGGGCGCCGCTTCTAACGACGATGAAATGGTATGGTACAACTGAATCGTGTGAATGATGACAATGATGATGGGATGATGAAGAGGGTGATGAAGAGCGTCAGGCCTAGCAGCGGTCTTCGCGACGGTGGACTTCGAGGTTCCGCCATGGGCTGCTGACTTCTAGCAGGATAGACTCGAGCGCCTGGCGAGGGCTCTCGGTCAAACAATAATCGTGACGTAACGTCAAATCAGATACCCCCTCCGCACCATCCGGACGCCTGACCCGTAATCCGTCCTAACATGTTCTCGTCTTTCAAAGCATCCGCCACTGTTATGTTCTACCCAGTTTGCTTACGGTCCAAGCGCTCCATTTCTGGAAGCCGGTTTCCAGAGCCCAGAACTCCCCTGTCCTGGGACGACTGCCTGGAGTAGGCGTGGACTTCCATGGCCCGCCGCTCTGTTGGATGGACGGGGCGTCCCTTAGTGAACGAGGAAGCGACACAGCAAGGTGAAGAGGGGTTTGCAACCTGGAGCATCAACATCGACCACCCGCTCTACAATGCCGGCGTGGTGGATTCCCACCTGGACCACGGCAAGACGCAGGAGACTCTGATAGCCATTCGCTGACCAGTCACCGTGACAGCCGCCTCGGACTGTGTCAGGAAACACCGACTTCCTTGGAATCGCCGACATCAGTTTCGAAATACAGAGAGTCTTAGTAAGCATGCATTCGATTGACTTCGTGGTTTCTGAAAAGCGGCTCAGACATTACGTTAAAACATCGACCTGTTTTTCTTTTCTTGATTTTTGAGAAATACAGTACAGGAGCGGGTATGGTCTCACATCTTGAGCGCAGATTAAAGCCGACTCCAAGCTATACACACGCACACCTCTTCCTCTCTTAAAAAAAAGAAAAATAAATGGCACAGAATATTGTAACCAATGTCACGCTGGCCTTTGCCATGCTCCTATTCGAGAAGAAAGCATGTGCGATTGCAGGCTTATCAAAGGTACCTTCGCGCGCCTGCTGCGTGTGCTCTTACGCGATCTTATGGCTCCTACAATTGGCGTCGTGGCCAGATTATGAATCGTTTTATTATATAATACTGATTACTTTTGTTCAGAGCACGGCAGCTTGTCATGGGATGTCTAACAACAACAACACTTTAAGGAACCGTTCAACGGTAGGAATCTTTCTCACTTTACACAATCTTACTAAACAGGAATATTATTTTTTTGCGGTGTAATTTCAAGAACAAAAGCTGATTTTTTTTTATTTTTTTAGTCTCTGATTTTCAAAAACATGATGACGTAGTCGGGAACGTAGTGTGGGCGTATACAGTTGCGGAGATTACCCTTTGGTGACGACATTAAAATGTGGCTTGTAGATTGGACACAAGCGCTGCGCAACACTTGACTGGTGCTCGTGAAAGCCAATGCTTGGGCGAGCATTCAGATCGTGGGCATGTCCAATCACTGCGATGAAGGGAATAACCGAATCAATGTCTGGTACGTGCCCTGTGCTTTGCCAACTCGAGCGCGTGGGTATACAATGAACATTGGCGGTATATAATCGGCACCAGATCACACGGCCGCTTGTTCAAACTGCTAGTTGAAGGGACAAACGCTAATAGTTTTTCTCCAGTTTTTTTGTTTCGATTAATATTGGGCGGAGAGAAAAACAAACGCCTGTTTCATGGATTATAAACGCCAAGGAAGAATCAAGGATCACATCTACAGTCCGTTATGCAAGCCGGTTTTCGTTTTCAATGTTTTATGTGCGTGTTTATCTTCAGAAGAAAAAAGAAAAGAAAAAAAGCTGAAAGCTACGCCATCTTCTGATGTCACCTTCTGCTTTGTCCGCGGTTTTTCGGCGTTTTACCCTCATGGGTCGTACGTGTGGCTACTCTGCCAAAACAACTCGTTCGACGTGCAGATCAACAATTCAGAAAGCTGTGACGCAGACAAGCGGGCCAGCAATCCGTTCTGTGCGTCTGACCTGGACTCGGCGCACGTGCTTCACGAGCTTTCCAAGATCAACCACGACGACTTTTGCCTCTCGTACCTGTGGACCTACAGGGATTTTGTCGGCGGAACGCTGGGACTCGCGTACAAGGCCGAGCCCAACGGTGAAGTTTACAAATACACTCTAATCCATGCTAGGACGAGGACGCCAGGGCGTCTGTATCGTGTATCCGGCCTCCAGCCCACATCTCGTTGCTTTCCACCGTGCTTTGGCTGCATGCTCGAGGCACACGAGACGCCGAAGCGCCATCGAAGGTATAAAGGAAGCTCGCGCTGGAGGTGCGACAACTGGAGGACCGCCCTGCAGTTCTCATCCTGTCGGAGACTCTATATTGCCTAGCCTGCGTGCCTAAAATGTCCCACACGATTCTTTCATCTATAGGTTCATTGAATGAATACGCGAGCCCGAAACCAGGGGGGCTATGCAAGACGGCGGGACGAAGGAACCGAGACATGGCCGCCTGCTGCGGTTGGTCAGAGTCACGCCGCTGACCAATCGCAGCAGGCGGCGATGTTTCTTCGTCCCGCCGTCTTGCATCGGCCCCCCAAGCCGCAACCAATATTGTCTATAGTTCTGTGTTGTGTGTTGCACCTAGTAGTGTATGGTTGCAGGCTGGGGTTGTGAACTATTGTTGCCTAATTATCGTGGAAAGGTATAACAAACATATTCCACTTAGCTTGTACAGTCTTGATTCATATATCTTCGAGCATTTCAAAATAAAAAAACACAACAAAATAACCGCGCGCCAACTTCAAGGGCGTTGCCTGCAGGGATCCAGCCACTCTGAAAAGATTATTAAAAAAAAAAAAAAAACGTTTTTACGGCGAAAAAAAAATATGCTACGATGTGACACGGAACGTGCTGATTTACGCTACGCGCTGATGTCCTCAGTGTTACATTGCTCGCTTAATTTTAAAGTAGGAACCCGTCGTTCGTGGATCGCACTTTTTGGCTCCCCAAGTATTTTGGGGAAAATTAAGGTGCACCAGACTTCGTTTACAAATGAGTTGCGAGCAATTACGCTTGGTCGTTGACCTAAATTATTTCATATACACGACTGTATAGAAGGAAAAATTGTCTTCACCTTCATATAAAAAACAAATATGAGTACTTAAGGAATTTAGTTCGATGGGAACATAAATGTGGTCTTTTCGGCCTTAAGTACAAATGGGCAGATGTAAGGTTAGACCGATTTGTGTAAATTTTTTTAGATGCGTGGATAAAAAGTGTTTGCTTTCCAAATCCTAGCCCTTTTTTATTTTCATTTTATTTTGAGAGCTATATATCTCGCAAAATAGGCTTCTTACAACTAAACGCACAATTAATTCCCACAACTGTTTTGTTTTTACGCCTAAAATTTATTGTAACAGTTCTCAATGACTATGGCTTCAAAATGTGTGCTGAATTTTATAAAGATTAATGCTCAACGTGTGTTTCAAGGCTCGCGTAAAAATGAACGAAAGTAGCGAAAATAGGCAAGCGTTGTTCCACCGCAGTCTCAGCTTAGGGGCGAACGAAGTATAGCGAAGCAAACTCCAAGACGAACCCTATGCGAGGACATGCGTGTGGGCAGACGGTAGCAAGCTGAGCCCATCTGCCAATCTCGCCAGGGTTCCCGGGCACCGCGGGCGGCATCTGCGATAAGTTCCAGAGCGGGTCGAGCCTGCACTCGTCCTCGTCATACCTGGGCAGGCTGAGCCTGAACACCGGCATCGTGACCTTCCTCAACCAGAACTCCCGCGTGCCCGAACAAATCACCCACATCACCTTCACCCACGAGCTGGGACACAACTTCGGCTCTCCGGTACTCTTGCACCACAATGTATTCCACTAAAAAAAAAAAAAAAAAAAAAATTTTTTTTTTTTTTTTTTTGCAGTACACGGAGATGGTGAATTGTAGCAAACAATGCCAGGGTGCCACCGAATGAGGATGCTCCGATTACGATCAGACCAAAAAATGCTCTAAGAAGTGTGATGTCCAATGGAAGAGTCAGCATGACGTTTCACTTGCTCATTGTCTCTGCTCACATCGCATTTTTCGGGTCTAATCGTATCATTACCTTCGTCACTCGCCGGGACTGTTCGCCTTGGATGACTGTCTCCGTGTTATGGACGAAAGCGAACTCACAGACTTTCGTTAGACTTTACAAGTCGCAGGATGTCGAGGCTTCCGTCAAAAGCAGCCGACCTCGGTCATAGACAACTAACTTTTAAGGATATATGACCGTAGTACGAACATACCTAAGAACGTTAGGGTAACTGAGAGCCAACGTTTAGATTAGCTCAGTTACGGAACTGTTCATAGACGCTGCTTGCACAAGCAGTAACCCCCCCCCCCTCCCCCTCTCTCACCACGGCTCGTCTCCCATCGTTCGAGGCGTCGGACGGCATCTATGGTAACTGCAGCAGTGTATTCTATCAAATACGTGTGTTACCAAGCACAGCGTCCTTCACCGTACTCTATGGAACACAAAGTTTTAAAAGGAAAATCTAGATGGCGCTTCAAACGACGGGAGCCGGACTGGAGTGAGAGGGGGAGTACTCCCTCAGCGGAAGTTCCACAACTGAGGTAATCTCTTAACGTTGCTGACAGCTTAAGAAACCCGTGGCCAGTCTTGAGCCTCTTATTATCTCTTGTTACCCAAAGAGATAGCGCCATTAGAACACTGGAGAACGAACAGCGACGCAAGAAACGAGAGCATAACAAGCTAGGCCCATGCGTTCTTGAAGTTGTCGGTAACTATAAAATAATGCGCTCGTTCCATGGGCCAAACTACAAACATTGACAGGCAAAACAAAAAGGTGAATGTAGAGTTTACTTGGTTAAACGAAGGAGCATGGCCAGATACCAGTTGAAAAAAAAAAACGTCTTATTGTTCGCCCATAATATGCGAAGAAACGAAAGCGATAGCTGTAGCAAGTCGCGCGACGCGAGTGGAATGGTGCCGTCGCGTAGCTGAGGACGGAGGTGCGACGTGGTTAATTCTCATAGTGATCGGTGAAGTAAGTGGGTGAGCGCGGTGGAAGTTTCTTAAACCTCCCAACATTACGCGTAGCAACATGGATACTGGCAAAGTGGGATTTCGCATAACGCGAGGAATGTTTGAACACGAGTCTTTTAAGCTGACGACACGATGATTCGCCCTTCGTTGCTCAATTCTCGGCGGGACGCCAGGGCAGCCCTCTTCCCTTGTCTTCGCTCGCTTCGCGCGTCGTGGCGGACCGAGAGTCCCGACTTCCTTCTCCTCGCGCCAAGAGGATCGAGAGAAGGCTTTTTGTCGCCCGTATCGCCCGTAAAGTTTAAAAATCTTGGTAGGAGAACAACCTCAACCGTGGTGGAAGAGAAGAGAGGGGTCTGAACAAGGCCTGAGGAAAGACCGCAAATTTCACTCGGGCTTCGTGCATATCCCTGCAGGGGCACTCTCAGTTTAGGGCCCTCGCGCAGGCGCAGTGGCGCGCCACGGTGTCTTGAAAACGGGTGCGCGAATAAGGGCGGTTCTTCGAGCCGTCCATATTCGCACGCGGTTGCGCAACTCACGGCGTTTGCCAGTTTCTGGAAAGTAGCGCGCGCCCTCGAGCGGCGCATGTGAGGTATGATGGGAACAGTGACGGTCGGTGCTCTGTCGTCCTCTGCTACCGTCGTACCGCTTGCAAGGACCACTTTGCCTACGTTCGCGTTGGATCCCTGTGTACGGCAGACGGCAATCTTTGCAGCGCCGTGCTGCGCTGCGTTGCCCATATGAGGTGAGAAACCCTCAATCACAGGATGTATGTCCACTGCCCTTTTTTTGGATTGGCCATCGTTCTGGATAGGCCACCTTTCTTTTTTGATTGGGCCGTCGTGCGTGGGCTACCCGAAAAAAAAGAGCGAGATATAACTCACGCATCCAATGTGTTTTCTTTTCTTTCTTCTTGCTACGGGAATAAGTTGAGCTAGTTGATACATTAAAATATCCTTCGCCAATTAAAAAAAACAAAAAACAAAACGCTGCTTGTTTTAATTACGTTTAAAGACCCTTAGCTCGCCTGGACGCATGAATGGATTAAGAGTGGTGCTGCAGTTCGAGAGGTAGCTTGCGCCACCTAGCATGTAAAAGCTTGACCATGTTAGACTTGGCTTGGCTAGAGGGCTCGGTCGACACTTTCACGTTTCTCATAATGCTCCGGAGCGCTCACTGGTGGTGCTGCCGTTTCCATAAAGGTCCATTGGGAGCGAACCTACAACGCACTTGTTCCGTGGCGAGGCGGTGCCGTTCAGACACCTATTTTCTTGCACCTTGACCTAGACGTCCGCAAATGCTAAAATGTTTTTTCATGTTGAGATTTTAATATGTGGTACGAGCCGAATCTCTCCGCATTCCGGCAGCCATACTCTTTCTAAGCCATAGCTACCTCAATGAATTTTACCTTTACGGAACGAACTATTTATTTCAGCAGTCCTTGCCACTAAAGGAAACCTACACTCTAAGCTTGGCAACCTATAGTACAGGTGAAGATTTTCAAATCCTAGTATACCTCCATTTTATAAGCTACATTGTAACCGATAGCTCTGTAATATTAGGAATAGGTATACATGCTTCAGATATATTTTGGAGGCTACGTTGTACGCATCTACTTTTCGTTATAGTCAAACGCAACAGTGCGTTCGACCGACGCAGCAGATTTGTTGTTCCATACAAAAATAAAGTGCCTGAGACTCCCGACGCTAGCCTCGTAGAGCGCGTTCCTGAGATGAGCTTCCCCAGTCTAGCGTCTCAGACACTTTATCTTTCTATGAACCGGAAATTTTTTTTCTGCATCGGTTGAACACGATACAAGACGCCACGATGTTGTACAGCACTGCCAAAATAATTACAACTCAGGGGATGAAAACAAAATTATAGTTTATTAATCAAACCAAAAATCAGCACAAAACACTCGACAGCCACGACGACGGATGTCCTAAATTCAAAGAACCAGCACACAACGGTTTAAAAAAATTCTATATCATATCTCCGAACAATAGTGGAAAACTTGCCCTTGAAAGTGATATTGCCTATAACACACCGGATAGCAAATCGTCGGTTTCTTGCTGACCGAAATCCAGGGACAGTGTACTTAGAGCAAGACAGCTCTTGAGGTAGAATCAATAGCTGAGCTTCAAAAGAAAGGTGAAAGTTCGTGACGTAATAGACTCCTTCACACATCACGATGTCTTCATCACGGGTACGTGAGGCATTCTGAGAGCGAGTTTTCTCGACCTTCCATCCTGAACCGCAATTTTCCCGGTTGCTGGCTATAAAAGTGAGGGCCGGCAAAGAGAACCTCGTCTGGAACTTCTTCCTGAAAAGTGAACACACAAAAAAGTCTTCGCTAAGCGTGTGGCGCCTCTAAATGTTGGGGATATATCGACCATTCCTAAAGTGGCACTCCTATGCACACGTTTATAAGTGTGCAATGCAGCCGCTCGTGTCTCGATGTAAAATACAAATATTTCTGGGGTGAGGGGCGTAGGGGAGTGCTGAATACATTCATAAAGAAATTTTTTTTTTTTTTTTGTAAAATCTGTTATTTTTAAATAAATATGTACAAACTACCGAGCTGTGCTATTGAACCAAACAAGTTACCTTTTTCGAGTAACGAGCCCCGTCTGGGGAGTTGTCTGCGAACTACAAATGAAGGGCAGCCTAACCAGGGTTGGGCAGAGATACTCAAAAATGTATTTGGAAATACAAATACTGGGATACATTAAAATAGTAGCTAAAATACTGATACTAAAATATATCTGTAAAAATGTATCGCGATACGTATCGGAAATACATTTTATATAGAGGCAAAAAGTATTTGGAAATACAAATACAGGAATACATTTTAGGAAGGGCAGAAATACAAATACAGAAATACTGATACTGCAATACATTTTTTTTTTTAATTTCTTTGAGACGCCAACTGAGATGAAGCTTGAAGTTTGAAGTGGAAGTTTTTGATCCCGAGATTACTTTCCCGTAGGCTTTGCACTTTGCCATAGTGCTTTCGGACAGCGAGGAGTCTTCAATGGGCTCAAAATAAAATACGTTCCATCAAGGAATGACCGCGGTCCTTTCCCTGACATCCTGTCTGTCTGACGAGGAATGCGAAAAGACTTCGACCTCTAAATAAATTCGATGTCACCCTAAATCCCATCAAAACGTCACAACGCCCCTGTCCAATAAGGATGCCCCTGTCAACATTGATCAGATGACGTCACGGTGGTATGAACTGGTATTCCTATCTGTAGGTGTGGCCTTGAACATGAAACTTGACCACGGTACTGTATAAAGGACAATACATACTTTAGTTGTAGGTTACCTCGTTGAAGATCGTGTAGGCAGTGTCATTTGACATTGTCGAGAATAGTGGACCACCTGAAGCATCCTGGAACACATGTCTAGGGAGCCTTCATGTGCACACATGAAGGCACCCTAGTCTTATCGTCTGTTACGGTCGAAACAACGATACGGTGGCAGCCCTGTTGTGAAGGTCCTTTCTGCCGACCCTTCGCCACCGACGCATGGATTGCAGTCCTCAAGTCTGGCCTAACATCATCCAAAAAGGGACCTCGTGGATTGAGACCTTATATCGCCGGCACAGGTGCGAGCTTCCAAGAAACAGCGCGCTCGAGACGAGTCGCAGGTGTGCAAAGTTTGGGTCGGCACCGCGAGGCCAGGTCTGGCCTCCTTCCTGAGTTTCAGATCACCGAGCAGCGGGTCACGTTCAAGTCGGCTGATGACGTACCCTTGAGCCGTGCAATATAACAGGCGCAGCCGCAGACCCATTCGAGTATGCGTTGAACTTCACTGCGTGAGTTATCCTACTATTTCCAACCAACCACCGCCAGGCTCGTGCTCCAACGGACTGTGAGTCAGCTTTGTCGGATGGGTGTACTGTGTACGCTAAGGCAAGAGAGACGGTTAGCAGCGGGCATTGGATGCCAGGAAACAATGACTCAAGAAATCCGTACCTATAAGGACCTGCGCCAGAAGATGCTCTGACTCCACTCCTGGCACGCCACCTGGTTCGAGTCCCCGACTACGCAAGACTTTTCAGAAGAGAGAAGAGAACGCATAGAAAAATAGTTTGGAAAATTGAAAGGAAGGTTCGCATAGTAATAATGCCCCAGTATCACTTTGACCCTGATGCCCTCACAAGTAAAAAAAAAAAAAAAAAAAAAAGCGTTCGGACTATTTTGTTTTCGGGGGGGGGGGGGGGGGGGAGTATTTCACAAGAAATGTAACGCAATACATTTCATCCTGATTGTATCGCGATACAAAAAAACATTCCAAATGTATTTCAATACAGGAATACAGATACTGGTGAAAAAAATGTATCGCGATACAGAAATACAGATACGAAATGTATTTCTGAAATACTATCGCGATAAATTTGTATCGCGATACTGCCCAACCCTGAGCCTAACACGCCTCCGACAGTCAGAACAAATTAACATCGTGTTGTTGCGTTGGTTTTCAGCAACGTTACTAAAACACTCAGTTGGGACACTCGCCGTCGAAACCTGGGCCGCTGGGGTCCACCGAGACCGAGCTAAATGCGACAACAGCGCCACTCTTTGTCATTTGTCTGTACTGTGGTCACCTCGAGCTTTTAGAAAGCCTTTTTTTGCGAAAAAACAAACGGAAAAGACTCTTTTTGTATGAAATTTATTGGAGATTAATACAAAATGAAGGGCGCGTGATGTTTTTAGAATCTTTAGTTTGCAAGGTTTTGTGGCACAATTAATATTGCTTTTATACAACCATGCCTCAGCGGTGCTTTCAGGTGGCGCGTCCCGACCTAGGTGCATTTTAACTTCCGTAGCAAGACGCGGCACGTCCGTAGGGGAGACGAGGTGGCGCTCCTGTAACCTCTTCCACGGTATCTGTTCTGGCCCCAAAATGGCCGATTAAAGCCAAAGTAGAAGTGACGTGCGGTTCCTCGAATGGCCGCTGCGGGAAAAATGGTGGCGTTGTGTACGTCATTAGCTCGGTGCTGGAGGACAGATCGGAGACACTTTTTGAAGGCAGTCTCTATGGCAGTTTCCCAACTGAGTGGTTCAATAACGTTGTTTTCAGTGCTTTTTATACCTCATACTATCGATACTAAAAAGCGAAGAGTCAAAATGGACTACATACGCGCGAAGATAGATGCTCGCAGTGTTGGTCGTAGGGACGGTGCCCTGAGAAAATGACGACAGCGGGAAGGTAAGCCTAGGGAGAGAGTGTACGCATGCGCAGAAGCTTACTGGAGAAAGGTCCATTCCTTAAAACGAGCATACATTTTTACCAAAGAAGCTGGAATTAAAGTGTTGTCGAGTACAACGTCTCGCCAACTCCTGTCGTTATCTTGATCTATGATTATTAAAGAGCCCCTGAAAAGAAAAAAAATATTGTTTTTTACAGTGTGGTTGAGACATGCGTGTCAAAAAATTAATTTTACGCGAAAAAAATATTTTTAGAGCAATATTGACGGCGTGAGACGCGATTTAGTCGGCAGCCACCTCCTTTCCACTTGTTTTCTCTCTCGGCATTGTGGGCGCGTGGAGGAGAGGTGGTTCGGCTTCGCCTTCACGACCGAGCTGGTCATTCCGGAATGACCGGTGACGTCATGGAGTTAGCGCGCAGAATTTTAAATAAATTTGTCGCCGCCAATATTTTCTTCAACATCTTTTTTCGCGTAAGATTTATTTTTTAACACGCATGTCCCAACCAGACTGTTAAACATTTTTTTTCCTAGATCTTTTTAAGAAAGGGACTAAAAGCGTGCGAAGAAGGTCTTATAATAGGTCAAGACAAATGAATGAATTCAGCCTACACAAACACCTAACGTACGCGTCACAATATTTACGAGCACAAATCACAAGCAAAATTTGCAGCACAACTTCCCCCACATATCGCGGCTTCGGCATCATTTTACGGGTGTTTGTTTATAAACAAGGTTCACAGCCCATTGCCGATGAACCCTTGATCTCTTTTGAACTTTCAACTTTCGTTTCTCCTATTTTTGTTAATCCAGCACATAATTGTTTTAAGTATTAGTTTCATCGTTTTTCCTTATTGTGGCGCGCTGTGGAATAACAAAATGAATATGCTGCTGGACGACCACTGGAGCACGAGATATTGTGAAGTCCTTGTGCTATCGATTCCCCCCAAACCTTGAGAATAGAGAGCAACGTGCGCAGTAGACAAAAACCCCTGTAACTGCTACGTAGAAAATCACACAAGAAAAAGACAACTTCGAGTGATTTGAAGATATCATTAGAATTTCATTCCAGCCCCGGGAAAATATGATTGTTTTATAAGATGTACACAGCACTTGACGGCGGTGGAGACAGGAGTCTAGATATTTTATGTGCACACATAGAAAGGAGAACGCCGGACACAACCAAGCGCAAGCAAACGAATAAGAGAAAACTTGTCTTCGCCTCATACATAAAAATCAATCTGGTAATAAACTGTAAACGACTTAATTTTCGCGAGGACCTAATTTTCGCCAATTTCGCGAATCGCCTACAATTCGCGAAAAAACAGGTCCCGCGAATAATTCCGGTAAAGTGTAAACACTTTGGAATCTATATTAAGATCCCACCGCGTCGCGAAAATTAGAACCAGGGAAATCGCGAAATATTGATTCCGCGAAAAAGAAGTCGTTTAGAGTACACCATTGTTTTCCTGCAGATCGAAATTTAGACCCGAGAAGCTTAAAAAGTAACTTTCGCCAACCGCATCTAAGATGAAAATAGGGAATCCACACACCCAAGGTGCCCTAATTTCCGTGCGCCAATAGTTCATGTTGACAACGACCACATTTCAGCAGCGGGGAGCAAGTTGCCAACGAAGCAGGTTTCCCGAGGTGGCCAATACATTCAGATTCTCCAGACGTCCTTCTTTCAATTTCAGTTTTTGAGTGAGAGCGAAAAAAAAAAATAAACATTTGTTTCTCTACTTGTACCACCAGACGGTACAGCAAGTTTAAACGCTTGTTTAAACGTTCTTGTTTGTTAGAGCCACCCTGGCGAACTTCGGGACCGCACAAAAGAATGGAGTAGCTCAAGCGTTGTCACCGCCATGACTGCGCGAGCATGCCGAAGCCAACGGTCCCAACGGTCAACCCGTCAAAGCTCCGACCCCGTCGATGATGGTCGACGAAGGCGAGTTCACGTGTGTGGTCACGTGAGCATAGTTTCGGAATTCGTTGAACTCACTCTCGTTCGTATGTACCTTCTCCCCCCAATTTAATGCGAAAGCACTAACTGTCCCATGGGGCGAGCTGGCGTCATCAGTTTGAAGCGCGACAAAGGGACCTAGTTTCCGCGATTCCAATAGGGGCGAAGTAAAGCTGATGGATTTCGCCTTCGGTTCCATTGGCTGGAGCGCGTCAACGGGGCGCCGCTGCGCTCGTCAGTTTCCACGACCGCTCACTCCATGGCGCTGCGTGTCCATCGGCGCACCGTTAACACGGAGCGTCCAAGGTCAGCGTGCCCAGGAGAGCACGCGCGCTGACCAGCGAGGAAAGTACGCAGCAGACGAAAAAGGAAGCGAACGCCGGGCTTGCATGCTTTCGCATTCACAACTCATAAGAAGTGCTTAGGTGTTCTCGAGTTTGTTTTTTTTCGTTTTCTTTTTCTTTCTTTTGCTAGAAAAAAAAAATAAAAAAACTCGCGTAAAGGTTGCAGTCAGGGCTATGTAGGTTTACCGCGCTTTTTATAGGCTACTGCGTAGAGTTTACACGTCGGTTGCCATTCAAGTATCCTTTAGACCGGCTTTGTGGCTTTCAATAAGGGCCTCGTAACTTATAGTCAACGAGAATAATTGAAACATCAAAATAACTGTCCTTGTAACCTTTATTTTATTATAGGTTATTCCGGTTTAGAAGTTACATTATAAGTTAGCGATCTTAGAGTGTAAAAGGCGCTGCTATGTACACTGTGAGTTAGTTTCCTCAATACATGTCCCATTTTAAGCTACTTTGATGTCCATTTTTCCGCCGATATTCGTATCTAGCTTGATACCCGTGCGTTCGTCGCAGCACGACTTCCCGCCGGAATGCGTGCCCGGAAGCATTGTGGGCAACTACATCATGTACGAGAGCGCCACCCACGGCAACCTGCCCAACAACCGCAAGTTCTCTCCGTGCAGCGTGCGGAACGTCTCTCTGGTGCTCCACCAGCTCTTCTCTGGCGAGGGTCCTCGCCCCAATTGCCTCCAGGGTCCGTATATTAAAGCGGGGACAATTAGGTCGGGGTCAGGTTAGAACACCGACGATACCACCCGAAGGGCAGCTCCAGAATTAGTGGAGATTTCAACGCCGTCCTATGCAGTGTTGGGTAAAGTACATCTAAAAGGTACTTCGAGTAAAGTACAAAGTAAATGAGACGTGATGTACTTTAAAGGGGCCCTGCAATGACTTTTTTACTGATTTTTATTTTGCACCGAACCTGAGCGCACAGAACGTAGTAACTTAATGAAACTTTGCTTTTCTCAAATTTCGCTTTATTTTAAAAGTTATAGGCGAATTAGAATTACAAAAACAATAAAGAAATAGCCTCTTTCATGACGTCGTAGGTCCTGGCTTGAGTGGCCGTGAACTAGAAGAAGGGTAGTGGGCTCATCGAGCGTTCACGGCTGCCGCACTCCGTGTCGACGGCTCGAGAGGCCGTCGACACGGCGCCACTAAAGCATGTTTTGGATAGGCTGTATGAAGCGGGCGGCCAGGGCGGCTCGTATTGCATTTGCTGCGCGATTAAAGACTAATTCGGCATAACACTTCATTGGCCACAAACGACAGCAAACACGGGGTAAAGATCAGTTCAGAACGGGAGCCACTTCGCGCTGCCATACCGCCAAATGGCCAAATCGCCAACCGAGTCCGCGCCGAAGGCCTTCGGAACGCTCGGAAGCGGTCGGATGCTCGATCCGGTATACGATCGCAGCGCCGCCGCGTACACCCGGGATTTTTTTACGCTCGCCGTTCGTCGGGGCCTCATCCCACTAGCCCTTTCTAGTATGCGCCGTTTTTTCCACCGCTTGGTGGCGGGTACGTCGGCGGATAATTTCTTGTTTCCGTACTTTACAAACTGCATTTGTTTCTTTTCTGATCTAAAATACTGAACAAAACCTAGTTTCATACATAATTGAGACGGTTCGCGACACTTATATTTTGTATCTCGACTAAAAAAAAGCTTTTAGCGGCTCTGACCAGAAGTAAGCCCAGGACCAAAGACGTCACATTTCGCGCGCTTTCGGCAACGTGGGTCGCCCTCGTAGGCGGAGGAGGTTTCCGCGTCGTCCGGTTAAAATATGACGCACTGATATTTATTTATTCTCTCCATGCCCGCTGGCTTTCCCGAACCCCAAGAGACGTGGAAACCGCAAAAAAGGCAGACGCTTAAATATGATTGCAGGGCCCCTTTAAGTAAAGTATGAAGTACACTTGGTGCAACGTACTTGAAGTAAAGTATGAAGTACACTCGGTGCAACGTACTTGAAGTAAACTACCATAAATACAATGTACTTTCAAGTAAAGTACAAGTATTCTAACACAATCTTTCATGATAATAATAATAATAACAATATCTTTATTTCCATCAATCTTGATGGGGGAGCCCGAAGAAAAAAGCTGCGATATGCAGCTTGACTGGTCCTCGGTCCCCTTAGAGTGGTCAACGGCAAGCATCAAAGAAACAAAGATGAAAATCACATCATGTAGCAGCTGAAGGTATTGTTAACAGAAAAAGAAAAGAAAACAAATAACGTGCTATGAAAAGAATGCATCATGTACAAAAATATCCACGCAAGTCTTTGAAAGTCAAGTTTTCGAGGAAAACATTACTAGCGCAAAAAGTATTTAACAAATTTGGAAGAGTAAATTGGAGCATCTGAGAGCCATAGTTCGTTCGCTGAGTAACCATCCTCCACTTCTCCGCGTGACGAGTAGAATACACTGGTGAATTTTCCTCCAACAATGCAAGATTTTCTAAGAAACGTGTGCCCTTTATTCTTTCACTCTTAAAACTGATACAAAGTCGATATGAATACAATTTGTGAACATCAATTATCCTATAGGTTTTAAATAATTCAGCAGTGTGAAAATCAAAAGGTACATTACCTATACCTCTGAGTATTTTCTTTTGTAGTATGAACAATTTTTCAATATTAGTTAATGTTGATGTACCCCAAACGAGGTAGCAGTAGGCTAAGTGGGAGTAAAACAAGGAGTTATAGATCAAGAGTTTCACATTCGTTGGCAATATGTAACGGTAGCGATTCACAATTCCTACCACGCGAGCTAATTTTGGAATAATATAGTTTATATGGCTATCCCAGGACATATTTTCACTAAAAAATACTCCGAGAGTTTTAAAACAACTGACTATTTCAATTCGAGACGAATTAAAACAGAGAAGCTTAGACACCACCACAGGTTTATTTTTTGGACGAAAAATAACAGCTTTTGTTTTACTACTATTTACTGTCAACGAGTTACTATCACCCCAAGATTTAATTCTAGACAAAGTTAAGTTAGCCATATCGATTAGCTCATCAGCGGTTTCGGAGGAAAAAAATATGCTTGCATCATCAGCATACATTACAAATTTTGCCTCCTTATTGACGTTAATTATATCATTTATGTACATGTTAAAAAGGAATGGCCCTAGCACACTACCCTGTGGAACGCCTGACGTAATAGGCTTAATAGTGGAGGAATTACCATTGATGGATACATATTGCTGTCGATGCTCTAGATAAGATTGCAGAAGTAATAGCGCCTGCCCACGGATACCGTAAACTTCAAGTTTTTTAAATAGGACCTTATGACTAATACAGTCGAACGCCTTGGTAAAGTCTAAAAACACTCCGAGAACCAAGTTTTTCTTTTCAAAGTTTTTTAATATAAATTCTTTTTGACTAAGTAAGGCTGTTTCAGTTGAGCAATTATTTCTAAAACCAAACTGCGAAGTTTGGTTTTAGAAAAACTTTCATTCCCCTATACAGTGTTTTTTTTAACTGGTATGCATTGCCCATGGGTAATCAGGGGTGCGTGACCTATTTTCAGAAACAGCGGCGAATATTGGATAAAGTCAAGTGGCCACAGAGTAGTTATTTTCAGGAATAGAGCCAAATTTAGAAGTCCCTCTTCTGAATTTGGCGCCTTTTGCACTGGATTATTGCACCCAAGGGGGTTAAATGTACTAGGAGAGAGTGCGACGTCGGCCCCGTAGCTTCCGCAAGCAATCCTTTCATAGAGGAGTGTCCTCTCCATAACGAAAAAAAAAAAAAACGGTGACTGTGCAAGCGAGCTGGTGATAATTAATCATAATGTGACACCTGATATTGTGTGCGAAAAAAATTAAGGAACTTTCAAGTCGAAGGAAAAGAGAAAAAGAGATTGTCTCAAAACATTGTGACGTTCTCCTCCGTTGTCTTTTACTTCGACTTGAAAATTTAATTTTTCCGCATCACAGTCGCAGGTGCTACATCATGATTAACTGTCATCTCCTAATATTTTAAACTTCCTCGCTTGCGCTGACCGACTGAGAAGTAGCGAGAGTTTAGAAAGCTACGGGAACGGCCGCCCCCAGAACAAACGGAGCGATGCGTCGTCTGTTCACGTTTCTGGTGAGAATAGAATATCCCCCCCCCCCCCCCGCCCAGTATTTCTTCGGAGCTCACAAAGCATCATTTCGTGATACAAATTTAACAAACCCAAATTCGGGGAATGTACTTCGAAGTCGGGAATTGTACTTTCCTCGGAAAGTACCAGAAAAAAATACTTTAAGTGAAGTACCAGTACATACTCAGAGAATGTACTTCAAGTAAACTACAAGTTTCCTAAAGCTACTTGAAGAAGTACTTTAAGTACATTGTACTTAAAGTACTTCCCAACACTGGTCCTATGTGCATTGCCTTTTTAGAGCGCAGCTCTTAGGCGCCCGTTTCCGGATTGAGCGGCGTCGCCGCCGCCGTCGGCGTAATCGCGCGTTTCATTATGGGACGTTTTCCATAATGACGTCACACGTGGCGTCACGTGTGACGTCACGAGGGTCACTCGTGACGTTACTGTGCTTTGAATTATGGGTTAATTTCCCCGCTCAATTTAGCAGAAAAATTCCCGGCTAAATTCAGCGGGAAAATTTCCCCGCTATATTTAGCGGCAAAATTTTCCCGCTAAATTTAGCAAAAAAGATTCCCCGCTACGTTTAGCGGAAAAAAATCCCCGCTAAATATAGCGGAAAAATTTCCCCGCTAAGTTTAGCGAAAAAAATTCTTCATTAAATTTAGCGGAAAAATTATCCGCTAAATTTAGCGGAACATTTTCCCGCTAAATTTAGCGAAAAAATTTCCCGCTAAATTTAGTGAAAAAATTCTCCGCTAGATTTAACGGGAAAAATTCCCCGCTAAATTGAGCGAAAAAATTCCCCGCTAGATTTAACAGAAAACATTCCCCGCTACAATTTTCCCCCTAAACTGATGAAAAAAAAAAAAATTCTCCACTAAATTTACCAAAACAATTTCCCGCTAGATTAAGCGGAAACGTTTCTCGCTAAATTTAGCGTGGAATTGTTTCGGCTAAATTTAGCGGGAACTTTTTTCTGGTAAATATAACGGGAAATTTAGCGAACATTTTCCACTAAATGGGAGGGGAGGGGGAGAGGAGGAGGGGAGGGTACGGATGAGGAGGAGGGGCGTACGTTCCTCTCTGTACCTTCCCCCTCCTCCTCAAGAGCTGCGCTGTAATTCGGAGTTACAAGGGATTGTAAAGGCCCGTTCACACTCTTGTGACCGAGTAAGACCGAGAGAGACCAGACCGGTTTTTAAGCCTGTTACGACTTCTTAGGACCAGCTCCGCTGCAGCGCATCCGGTCCTAAGAAGTCGCAAGAGGCTTAAAAACCAGTCTGGTCTCTCTCGGTCTAACTCGGTCGCAAGAGTGTGAGCGGGCCTTGCGCGAAACACATGCGCGTCAAAACTGTCCGGTCCGGCGTGCGAACTGTCGGGAAGATGGCTGCTCCGAATCGCCGCACAGGACGGTTCGCGACACATGGTTTCCGACGCGTCGTTGCGTCGCTCCGTTCAGCTCCGCCCAGTTTCGGGTATCCCTCTACCGAATGGATGGATGAATGCTAATGGCTATATATATATAACGGGCGGTAGCTCGCGCCACCTAGCCTAGAAAACTAAAAGACTTCCCTCGCCCTTGGTTTTTTTTACTTTAAAACAAACATAATATTTTATTACCTTCTATTAAACTGTGCGTCTGTAGAGATTTTCCGTGAGGTTACTTTTCTGCTCAACATCACTCAATCGCGATGGACCGCAGCGGACCTTAGGAGCCATCCCAGCGAAGCGAGCACTGCGTACAAATCACGTGACTACGCACACCGCGCGTTGCTGCGTCTCTCCCGAAGTTCACGTGACACTCACACGGCACTGGAATGGCTAGTAGCGTCCGCTGCTCTCCATCGTAATGCGAAACGGCGAACATTCGGGTTTCGACGGCCTCGATCGGTCCCAGAAGGCCGGCTTGCTATGGCGCGCGAGATCAGCAGCGTGTTTTGTGCGCGCGAGAAAACTCGATGGCGTCCATCTCCTTCACCGCGCACCGCCACATGTGTGTGTCACAGTGCGTGTAGGCGTTGTAAAAGAGGGGGAGATCCATTTCCCCGAACTACCCGAACCACGAAGCGCCTCCTCGCCCGATCGGGCCGAAAGTCACGTGACAACATGACCTTCGCGCCATCTGTGCTGCCATTGGCTGCGGCCCTCCGAAAAGCGGACAGCCGTGCGGCGATATCTAGCAAGTTGGACGCACGCCGGCGCCGGACGAAGGCCCTGTCCGACGCTCCGGTGCGATGAAAACCCTCGCCCTCGAACGTCGTTCCGTCGGTTCGCACGCCGAATCGGACAGTTTGGACGCGCATGTGTCTCGCGCTTTATTAAACGTCTTTCATTCTTATCTGCCACTTCGTTTTACGAAAGAAACCTTGCTTCAAGAGGCACACCTATTTTTTTTAAATTAATTTAGCAAGGGCGCAAGATGTCTGAATAGTAATTATAGTTGCACAGTGAAATAAGCGTCCTACCCTCTGAAGGGTGGCAGCGACCGGGCAATTCAAAGCTGATGCTGCACGAAAGCGGCAGATGGATTTGGCCGGCACTGGGTCAAGACGAGCGTGGCAAAGCACGCCGCAGCCATTTGCGGCAAGTGGGAACTGCAGGAGTGCGTGAAAACAACGAGCATCCCAAGGCTCATTTTGTTATCCAGTCATTTATCGCGTCACATGACACCGCGAGACTGCTCAAGCCACGTAGAAGAATATAGTTATGAATGCTGTTCCTTTGGCTGTGTTCGCATATTTACTCGATCTTGCTCCAGGGTGAGGGTTTTGTACCTTGGCATTCAAAAACCTCTCCGCGTCTAGTGTTTTTCTATCTGTGTTGTCAGGTGACACGACCCTCCAGCGTATTTCGGATCCATTTGATTGGGTAAGATTTGGAACGCAGCCAATCTCTTTCCGAAGCATCGGCACCAGCACCATATATGGTGCCTGCAACGCGACTCCGACCGGTGTGTTTACCGCGTTCAAAAAAGTGGTCCCTCAAATTCCGCCTGGTGACGTCATAAAAGTGGCATACTCTCGCCGGTCGCGACCCTGGCGGCGTCCCAATAGCTGTGGTGTATATGTGGCCAGACGCCTGTTCTTCTGCGGGTCACTCTTCAGCTGGACAGTCCCCGGAGGCTTCGGCAGCCAGGAGTTGGGACGCCGCCACGACAACGACACTCGCGTTCGCTGGTGCTTTTTGCCGGCATGACACTCCGGCTTCTGTGACGTCATTTGTTTCCTCTTCGGGACCCCTTTGGATGAATGGACAGGATGCTGAACACACCAGTTGGAGACGCGCTCCAGGCACCAGAGCACCACTACCACTTGGATGAAGCACTGTCCCTCAACCACCAGAGAAACGTCAACGCATTTTGGCCGACGACATAGGCCAACGCGACGCGATCATTAGACAGCGCCTGGAGAAGGACGACACACCACGCGCGCTCAGTCGGCGCTCCGACATAGGGCACAGTGGTCTGCATATGGTGCTGTCAAAAAGGGTTAAGCACATGGTGCTGTCAAAGTCGTGACCTTTGCTAATCGGCAAAATTTCCAAATTCGCTGCCAATCCTTTCGAACAAAATGCCCCCCCCCCCCCGCCCCCCTCAAAAAAAAAAAAAAGAGTTGATTCCGTTTTCTTAATATATTTATTTATTTACAAACTTTTTCCGGTACATTTATTTTCTTTAATTTTCACATACCGTCGTTTTTCTAATCTCAACCTTTTCAGTTTGAAGAAACTAAAAAGGCCCGCTTGCACGTATATACCATCCCTGCGGCACGTTTTGTTGGCATTGGAAAACCTGTAACAATAAGGTTAAATTCCATACGTGCTGCAGCACTACGTTTGTACAGTGAAGACTGTGGTTTGCACTCAAAAATGACTGTTCGCGAGCCATGAAGCGATTAGTTCCGCCGCGCCCGATGAGCAGGGGAATCGGTGGACTCTCGCTGGAGTGCTTCCCGTTTCCGCCATGAGAGGGCGAGAAACGAGCTAAAGACGCGCCGTCACTGCAGCGATTTGACACGAGCAACTATCCGAATGCTCGCCGAGGCTGTCACGAACCCACACCGAGTGTGGATTTGTGTCAGCTCGTCACCACCCCGAGTGTGGCCCCGAGCCCACACCCTTGACCGAGGAGCGTCTTTGTTGCGGCGTATAATTTGTAGGATAAAAGTGGACTTTATTATTTCAGTTACTCCTTCGGAACACTTGATTAACAATAATGAGGGTTGAATTGCCACGCGCGTCGCTGAGCGAGCGGACACGTGGTCGAATGGTTACCGTGCTCGGCTGTCGCGCGGAAGATCTGGGTTCGATTCCAGGCAGCGGAATGTTCTTTTATTTAATATTTCTACTTGGCGTTCTCGCAAATTTGAGAACTTTCTTGTTTGATCGAGTTACGAATGTTCTACGCGCCGAACTTTCTAGGCCAAATGGCAGAGACCCACGCGTAAAAGGTGCTCCGCGTGGCAAGCCGGAGTCAGTCTCGCCCCAGCGTCTGATCCTGCTGATACGTCGACTTTGACGCCCGCGACGCTGTGTTGTTATCTTCTGTTTCCTTTTTGTTTTGCGCACAAGTTCGGCCCATTAAACGTTTCATTTTCCTCAGTTATTTTTTGTTTCATCACTTCTTCATTCGTGACAATATTGTATGGTTACTCTATGATGCCATGAACGATGGCATCATCGTCGTTTTCGGCGTTCATGGCAAACGAATGACATGAACGATGATCCGCGATCTGTAATCAGAACTTCGGGAGCGCCGTGCCGGAGGACGATGGACTCGATGAAAAACTTGGCGACTTCCACAGCAGTCCCTCAAGGAAGGGCTTTCGTTTCGGCGTACCGCGTGAGATAATCTGTGGCGACGATTATCCAGCGGTTTCCCGAAGTTGACGGCGGAAAAGGGCCAAGTAGATCCATTCCGATCTGCTGGAACGGTGCGGTCGGGGGAGCAATCGGCTGCAGGAGACCTGCCGGCTTCGTCGGCGGTTTCTTATGTCGCTGGCACTCGTGGCACGATTGGGTGTATGAGGTGGACGGCTTTGGGGAGCTTTGGCCAGTAATACTTTTCACGAGTGTTCGGCTGCAACCGAGGTGTCCGGACGTCGGGTCGTTGTGACATGCTTGGAAGATCTCCTCCCGAAGGTCGGTCGGGATTACCAGCAACCACGGTGTGTTGTTGTCCCGAAATTTCTCTTTGTAGAGTACACCTTGTCGAATGGCGAAGGTCGGCAGTACTCGTGAGAAGACACGTGGCACGCTACTCCCGCCCCCTTCGAGGCAGTGGCGTCACATGGGTCAGCGGCACCCGGAGCGGTAGCCCGTCGCAACACCCGGGCGGTCCGCCCCCCCCTTGTGACGCCACTGCTTCCAGGTGCTCGAATAATGCGCGCAGCTCAGGATCGTCCCGTTGATGTCGTGCCATGTCGTCGGTGTTCACTGCTCCTAGGAAGCACTCGTCGTGATTGTCGTCGCTGCAGCCGGAAGGGGTTTCGACGGGGCCTCTGACAGGCAGTCGGCGTCGCTGTGCCTGCGGCCTGACTTGTAGACCACTGTCATGTTGAGCTCTTGTAGTCGGAGACTCCATCGAGCGAGGCGTCCTGACGGATCCTTGAGGTTCGCAAGCCAGCAGAGCGAGTGGTGGTCCGTGACTACACGGAACGGGCTCCCGTACAAGTAAGGACGAAACTTCGTGATTGCCCAGACGACCGCAAGGCATTCGTTCTTAGTCGTGGAGTAATTTTTCTCCGCCTTGGACAGTGTCCGACTTGCGTAGGCGATAACTCGCTCGGTGCCCTCTTGCACTTGACCCAGTACCGCGCCAAATCCAACGTTACTTGCGTCCGTGTGAATTTCGGTTTCCGCATCTTGATCGAAATGCCCAAGAACAGAAGAAGGCTGCAGTCGTCGCTTCAGCTCGTCGAATGCCTGCTGCTGCTCCTCGGCCCATTCGAACTTCTCGGCGTCCTCCGTGAGATTTGTGAGCGGTGCGGAAATTTTAGCGAAATCCCGAACGAAGCGTCGATAGTAGGCACAAAGTCCAAGGAATCTTCGCACGGCCTTCTTGTCTGTCGGCGCTGGAAATGTCGCAACGGGGCGAGTCTTCTCAGGGTGTGGGCGGACGCCTTTGTTACTAACCACGTGGCCTAGGAACTTCAGTTCGTCATAGGCGAACCGGCACTTTGACGGATTAAGTGTGAGTCCGGCGTCCTGAATGGCTTGGAGAACAGCTCGGAGTCGTCGCAAGTGCTCGTCAAAGTCACTTCAAAACACTACGACGTGGTCAAGGTAGACGAGACAGCTCTGCCACTTCAGCCCTGCCAGTACCGTGTCCATGACACGCTGGAATGTTGCCGGCGCCGTGCATAGGCCGAAAGGCATCACCTTGAACTCTTACAGGCCATCCGGCGTGACGAAAGCTGTCTTCTCTCGGTCCCGTTCGTCGACTTCGATCTGCCAGTAGCCGCTCTTTAGGTCCATCGATGAGAAATATCGAGAGTGGCGCAGCCGGTCTAGAGTGTCGTCGATGCGTGGAAGTGGGTAGACGTCTTTCTTCGTCACCGCGTTCAGCTGCCGGTAGTCAACGCAGAACCTAAGCGTTCCGTCCTTCTTCCTAACCAGTACGACTGGAGAGTCCCACGGACTGCTTGAAGGCTGGATTATGTCGTCGTTCAGCATTTCTTCCACCTGCTGTTGGATGACCTCCCGTTCTTTTACGGAGACTCGGTACGGCGATCGGTGCACAGGGAGCACGTCGTCTTCGGTGACGATGCGATGCTTCGCAACGGTGGTTTGGCGCACCTTCGACGACGTCGCGAAGCAGTCGCTGTATTCGGCGAGGAGGTCACTCAGCTGCCGTCGTTTCGGGCCTGCAAGCTTGGGGTTAATGTCAAGCTGCGCTGGCGGCGTAGTGTCTTGCTGAGGTGGCGATGATTCTTCAGCAATCGCGGCGATTTCGACGGAGTTCCGAAGTTCTTCGACGTGGCCCACAGCGGCACCTTTTGTGAGGTGTTGCGTTTCTTTTCGGAAGTTTGTCACGAGGACCGCGGTGCGCCCATCCTGAAGTTTAGTCACTCCTCTTGCGACGCCTATTCCTCTTCCCAGGAGCAATTGAAGGTTGCCTGCCAGAACAACTTCGCCGCAGGTAGCTGCATCGGTCACGACGGGTACGACAACACTTGATCACGGCGGCAGGTTCACGTGGTCGGCAGCGACTCGGACGGCGGCTGACGCTGTTCGGGGTTTCTCTGAAGGTGGAACAGGCGTCCGCAGCGTCAATCTGTTTTCACCAAGGTCGATGACGGCGCCGTATTCACACAGAAAGTCCATGCCGAGAATGACGTCTCTGGCACAGTCTTGTAGAATGACGAATTTCACAGGGCACGTCTCACCGTGGATCTCGACGCGAGCGGTGCATCTCCCGACTGGTGTGATGAGATGCCCCCCGGCGGTTCGTATTTGAGGTCCATCCCACGGCGTTGTGACTTTTCTCAGGCGGCGAGAGAGCCTCCCACTCAAGACTGAGTAGTCTGCCCCGGTGTCCACGAGTGCCGATGCGTCGAGGCCGTTGATAACAACGTTTAGGTTGTTGGACACCGTTGCAGGGGCGTCGGTGCGCTGGGGGGCTTCGGGAGAGTGGGAGTGCTCCGGCGTTCTTGGAGGCTCTTTGCTTTCGTCGTTTTCGGCAACGTCACCTCCAGGCGTTGCCGCACTTAGTTTTCCCGGCGACGCAGGGGAGACAGGCTTTCTCGGCGAGGTCGTGGCGCTGGGGACGCTGAACGTCGTGGCGATGGGGTGCGGGCTTCACGGCGGAGAGACGACACTGGGGAGGGCGAGCGTCGGAGGTACTCCTCGATGTCGCGAGGGCGTTCGCCGTACCTTGGGCGTGGGTCGTTTGGGTGGAACCCACGCAGGCCCATTTGCCGGTAGGGACAACGGCGGTAGATATAGTCGGCCTCCCCGCAGTGGTAGCAGATGGGTCGTCGATCCGCTGTCCTCCACACGTCGGTTTTCCTTGGCGCCGGCTGTTCTCGGCGGTCGTACTGACGTACTTCGTCGTTGCGTCGGGGGTACGCCTGCGTTGGTGGGTCTCGTCGTGGCGCCACCGGGTAATGTTGAGCAGTTGGCGGCGGTCGTCGGGCCACTACGGCGTAGATCAGCGTCGGCTCATCGGCTGCGGCCACGGTGACAGGGGCATCCGGAAGGAACGCTCGCTGAACCTCGTCCCGAACAACCTCGGCAATGGAGACTGAGGCCGGGCGCTCAGCAGTCGGCAGAAGCTTCTTAAGCTCCTCCCGGACGACCTCGCGAATGAGCTCTCGAATGCCCGGGATGCCGTGGGCAAGATCGCAAGGGGACTGCGGAACCGCGCTGACGCCGGGTAGCCTCTGGTAGTGGCTGGCTCGGGCCTGCAGAGCACGCTCGATGTTCGTCGCCTCCGTGACAAATCCTTGAACGGTCGTCGGTGGGTTGCGTACAAGTCCACCAAAGATGTCGTCCTTCACGCCACGCATCAAAATGCGCAGCTTCTTTCCCTCGGTGGCCTGAGGGTCGGCGCGGGAGCTCAGGCGAAGGACGTCTTCCACAAAACTCGTGACGCTTTCATTGGGGCCCTGGGTCCTCGATTGCAGCAGGTCTTCGGCCCTCTCCCTTCGGTGTTGACTGGCGAAGGTTCGCGTGAGCTCGTTCTTGCAAAGGTCCCACGAGGTCAACGAAGCTTCATGGTTTTCAAACCAGCGCCTTGCAGTTCCTTCAAGCGAGAAATAGAAGTTTTGCAGGCGCCGTTCGTCACTCGTTGTGGCGAGCCACGCGTTCGTACTGGTTGATCCAGTCTTCGACGTCCTCGTAGGTCTCGCCGAGGAAGGGAGCAGGTGTCCGCGGAGTGACGGGCAGGACGACGACGGGCGGGGTGGTCATGGTCGGGATCTTGTTCTTCCGTTTCTCGGGCAAGAGACCAAGTTCGGGGGACTGACCTCTGGTACGACGGCTTCTTCGGGCTTCGGCGTCTTCGACGAAGGGTAGCCTTCCGGGGCTGAGCACGTCGCTTGGCCGGGATGTCTTCGGAGGGGTACGCTCAACGGGCATAGAATGTACTACCCCCCACCTTCACCAAAATGTCACGAATGACAATGGATGAGGCGATGATAACTGAAGAAACTGAAACGTTTAATGAGGCGAACTTGTGCCCAAAAATAAAAGAAAAAGGAAACATAACAAAGCAGAGCGTCGCGAGCGTCGAAGTCGGCGTAACAGCAGAGTCGAACGCTGGGGCGAGACTGACCCTGGCTCGCTACGCGAAGCCCTTTATGTACACGCGTGAGCTTCTGGAATAATCGGCGCAGAAAGTTCGACGCGTAGAACATTCGCGCCTCGAACAAGCACCAGGATTGTCGAATTTGCCAGAACACTAAAATGCAGGGGTAAACAAAAGACACGCCGCTCCCAGGAATCGAACCCTCGCTTTTCGCGTGGGAGGCAGGTACGATAACCGCTAGGCCACGCGCGCGCTGCCTACTTGGCCAGCTGTGCGCGCGGCAATATAAAAATGCAGCTCATACAATGTACAGGAGCACTGCCTGAACACTCCGCATAAGCTCGTGACAGACAATACCTTGACGAGCATTCGGGCAGTTGCTCGCGTCAAATCGCTGCAGTGGCGGGAACAACCGAACCCTAACAATGTTCGGATCTCATCACCTGCCATGTGTTTTGCCAACACCAGTGCAGGATTGAACATTGACGACATATAATCAGCACCACATCACGTGACTGCTCGAGCGCTCAGCCTTTCTGCGAGTAGAGGAGGTGAACGCTGCACTTTTTTTTCTAGATTTGTTTGGCGACTGCGCTCACGCGTAGATGAAAACTGACGCATGATTTGTGAGTTATGTACTCCCGCGGACAATATGAGCCCGAACACCAAATCCGGCCCTTTTCTGCGTCTGCGGTCCCTGAAATTTTGATTATCTCTAAATTTGTCAAGTAATTCTTGACAAATTTAGAGATAATTTGGCGATATAAAAAAAACCCAGGCGAGCGTACGTATGGCTCACAAGGCCTGCCGCGCTATTTATGATGCTATCAGACGAAACCTCAACCAGTATTGAGGCTCCAGAGGATGTTCAATCTTTGTCGCCAATTGCCGCTTTTGCTGAGTTAACTCTAGTTTTGTCGAATATAGAGGCGTTCTGCGACTAAATGCAAAATCAAGCGTGGCTGAATCTACCGGGTCGGCAGGTTGAGTTATCAGTTTTTGGGCGTTTGATAATAAGTTCGTGGGATAAATGACAACAAACGGTTTTTTATTTTACTTCACGGAGCATTATTACTCTCGGTGTCGACTCAGCAATCGGTTGCCGGCCAAGCGGTGTTGTAGCGACAACAATCATATAGCCGCTGAAATGCCGCTCGTTCACACAATGGCCTCAATGATAACACATCTTTCATCCGCTATATGGCACTGGAGTTCTTCGGATCCACGCGTCACCTCATATTGTCCGCTATAGTACACCAAGAGATAATTTGATGCAGTATTTTGCGAAAGCACGGAAATTGTTTCACGGCCCCTTGAAGCGTGCGCGTCTCAACCCTCTGTCGCAGAACCTCGAGGACCCTACTGCGGCAACTTCATCCGCGAAGAAGGCGAGGAATGCGACTGCGGCTTCATGTCGGCGGAGTGCAAGAAAAGCTGCTGCTACGCTCGCGAGCACGGCGAGGACAGCCACAGAGCGTGCACCCTCAAGCCGGGTGCTTCCTGCAGGTGAGGAACGGGACGGCCCTCGGGGTCACTTCGCACCGTCAAGAGCATTGTTCATGGCAGGTAATAAGCCAAGTTTCCCACAGCTCGTGGTGATGGCCACAAAGCACGACAGCGTTTTCTTGAACCACAGTTTCATTTCACGTCAGCGTATGCACGGCATGAAAGACTCAAAGCGGGGCGCTGGCTTCCCTGACTTCTTTTTGGCTCAAGGCCGGTTTACGCAGCACAGTTCGCTTACATTGTTGTATGTCACGTCTGCTTACGTTCACAGTCACCGGGACATTTGTGCTTCGTATGAAGAGTGGCAACCACTTAAAGGAGATAGCCTCTCACGCGACATTCGAGGCATTTATGTTTCAGTGACTTATAAGTTATGACGTAACGTAAAAAAAGAAAAAAAAACACGTAAGCAAACACTTCCGTGTGAATGATCCTTCATATTTCTATGGTTGAGCTAGCGGCGAGATGTTTCGGTGGCGCCCTCGTTTGGTCACCTTTCGTGACGTCATTACCTTGTGAACAACAAGTTCGATGGTGCTTGTAATGAGTATGGTGAAAGCCTGAAATCACAGTGCTCTCAAAGCAACACTGCCAACACCGTCAAAATTGAAGTTCTTATATTCCTCTTATATGCGTCGATGATAATTCCTTTGCTGACGCGATAGTCAGCATTCGGCCAATTGTGGTGGGCCGACCACAGCGACGCTTTCGATCGCTCGCGTCGTCAATAGGGTGCATTCACTGGACGCAATATTTGGGGCGCGCTGTTTAGAGCGCATGCTCGGAACAAGCTCACATTAATAGGCTGCTATGACCGGCAATCTTAAAGGTGCAGAATGCTCGTTGCAAGGGAGTGCTGTGGAAGCTCACCATCAGCACGCGCTCAGCAGTCGAGCACACAGCCACGGCCGCTTGATAAGGGACTCCCCTTGGGAGCGGCCTGCCGTATGTTTCGCGCCGCCGGTGAGAGCGATAGTTCTACTTTACCCCGCAGCGCCATCCGTGGCGCTCGTTATCGGCGAGAGATGGATATCGGCGAATAGCGGCGTGGCGGCGCGGGGAAAACAAATGCGCAACTCTGGCTCCCGTAGGGAGCCTATACAGGAACTCTAGCGAGAGATAAAGTCCCTCGATGTTTTTTCACTGCGAGAGAGGCGCAGTCCGTCCGGCGCGGCCCGGTGTGGCTAGGGTGCCTACATGTTTCCGCTCCGCTTCCGGAGCGGCGGAAACATGTAGGCACCCTAGGTGTGGCTATTTAGATTGTTTTTCGTGAAGCGGCAAGTCTCATTTGAAACGAGTGCCAGATTGCATGAATGATGTGATAAATCTGTGTCGAATAGAAGCACATAATTCTTTCTGCGAGGAGCTCACTCAGCTGCAGGCTGCGCGTTAGAGCCGCATTCAGCTGGCAGTATGAGTGAATTGTCGTTTTCTTGTTCTCGTCCCAACATAAGGTGAAACGGAGTATAGCTTTCAGCTCACGAGACCACTCGCCGATGTGCAGCGCCTCCACGGCAGATGGGAGACGTTCTCCTCTCACGCGCGCTCTTTTGTTTCCGGAAAAAATCGGCAGGCCGCACCAAAAGGGGGGATCGAGAGGCCGTGACACAGCCATGGCCGCCAGTTCCGATGTTTACAAATCCACAGCACAGCGTTCGATCTCCACAGCCCAGCACGCGCATGTTTGTCGCTTTGGAAAGCTAGCAAAGCACGCGCAATACCCACAAACTCTGGAGAGGGCGCCTGCCTTACACCGCTTTCAGTTTGTGGACTATTCCAGAAAGGGGCTTTTGGTTTCAGCGTTCATGCGTTTGGCGCGCGCTTTGCTCGCTTTCCAAAGGGACGAAAATGCGCGTGCTAGGTTGTGGAGATCGCACGCTGGGGCTATGGGTTTGCAAATATTGCAATAGAATAGAATAATCGTCTCACCAATGTCTGCAAGCAAAGGCACAGGCGCATGAGGCTAGCTGAGCCGCATGGTCTTTTACAGCGGAGCTATTAAAGGGATACTGAACCAAAGAATTTAGTGTCCATAATAAGTGGCGCACGTTCTTTCCACGAGCCAGCAGCCGCCGGTGTGCGCGAGCACACGCAATGAAAATGACGTCAAAGATCTCCATTCGCGCTTAAGAGGACGGTGAAATGCATGGGCTTCGGGCCAAAGGAGAATAAATACAGGCTTTTCACCTCTACAAGTGAAAGCTACGTGCTTGTTATACCAATTAATCGCATACCTTTTACACCAGACACCACTGTGTAGATGAAAAACTTGTCTTTATTCTCCTTTGGCCCGAAGCCCATACATTTCACTGTCATCTTAACCGCAAATGGGGGTCTTTGACGTCATTTTTGTTGCGTGTGCTCGCGCACACCGGCGGCTGCTGGCTCGTGGAAAGAACGTGCGCCACTTATTATGGACACTAAATTCTTTGGTTCAGTATCCCTTTAAGGGCTAGTTTCCCCAGGATCGTGTCCCCCGCAAAAATATGAAGACACCGAACTCTGGACACCTACCGCCATCTATGAGCCACGGCGGCAATCCATCGGGTTGCCGCCGTCGCTCATAGGTGGCGGCAGCTTTTCCACTATGGTTTGCCGACTTGCGGCCGGCCATTACTTACCATTGTACAGCTCCGCTGGTCTTCCTTCTTCACCAGAGTGGAAAGGCTGAAAGATTTTTGTACCAGAACCGTATGGAAGGCACTTTCCAACGGCAGGTGTTTGTAAGTTTGTTGAGTTGCGGCGAAAGTGTTGCATTCCGAGTTGTTTTAAAGACCAGTCGGATATTTCCTTCTTTTTTTTTTTTTTCGCTGCGCTTAAAGGTTGACGAGTAGCGAGTAAGGAGGAAACTGTCCCTCAATTCCTATTTCATTCGGAGAGAGGGATACCCTTCTCCTTTCTGCGAGGAGCAGTGTAAACACCCGCTCCTCTGGGACGAGGAGGAGAGAAGAGTGCGAGAGGGGAAGGGGGAAAGCAAACTGGGAAGATAAGGTTAATAAACAGGCGCGCTGTTTAACGTTACAGACTCTAACTGAAAGCGACGAATGACAAAGTGGACGTGTATGTTTGTCCCGTGTCCCCTTTCTCGACTGTTGTCCTCGGCTAGAATCATGTGAACCTGGGAACTGGCTTTCTTCCCGGCAGAAGACGATTCTGTCGTCTGCCAGGAAAAAAAATTCTGTCCTTCAGTCCAAGGAGAGGATCGATAAGCATATATACCAGGCGCTATATAAAACTGAGCAAATATAATCAGGAGGCGAATTAGAGCAATGCATGTTATTCCGTATGATACTGCATGGGCGATACACTCGAGACAGTGTCTTCATAATAAATATCGTCAATACTATAATATTGATGTAAAATTACGCGAAATTAATTTTGGTGTAATAGTTTTAGAAGTAACGTGGCCTTAGCAAACATTACGACAGAATCATACCAATATTTCTCTAAAATAAACAAAAGTATTATTATCTTATTAGCATTGTATACGTAATTTCAGCAACGATGTAAAATATTGTCCGCATGGACCCTTCATGCCACCTTATGAGCGTACTTTTTACCACCTGTTGGACCATCGTCTTAAACGAGGGAACACTAAAAATACCCTTCGTCTATTTTCCCGCAGAGCACCCGGAGGGTCAATCTGCCGCAATGCAAAACAAGAGCTCGGCGAAAGACGATGCCGGAAATAGGGCCTCAAAGTGATGTCTACGGTGTATACCCATCAGCATGGCGTGGAAATAATACGTCATGCCTGGTGTGACATTGTGCAGGCTTCTTTGTATGCCGGCGCATATTTCCGGCGTCGTCACTCGCCGAGCTCCTTACGCGTGGATGGCAGTGATCGATTGAACGAGTGCACTGCGGGAAAGTTAACGCACGGGCGCATTTTCTTCAGAGCACAGCGAGCAAGGTATATCGCTTTGAAATGTGCCTTTTCTTAACGGAGGCGCTCGTTTCGCCAAATCAAGTTTACACACCCGTAAGGGACAAACGATTTGCGTGTGTGCGTCAATGCATGGCGCAAACTATGCCCTCCCGCCGAAGCGGGGGCCTCGTGCCACTTGCGAGATGCGCGCGAGGGGCCGTG
Organism: Ixodes persulcatus; assembly: GCA_013358835.2. NCBI lineage: Eukaryota > Metazoa > Arthropoda > Arachnida > Ixodida > Ixodidae > Ixodes > Ixodes persulcatus. The sequence goes on from JABSTQ010007203.1 coordinate 63,751, forward strand.
ATTTGGAATCGTCTGGAATGTCCCCGGAACAACTTTCAACTCTACGGAAGCCTACACGGGGCTATGACGTCACGCCGCGGTGGCGGCGCTGGTAGCGATACGGCCCAGGGTTATAACTTGACGCGAGAATCGGATTTCTGCGCACGAGAAGAGCTCACACCTGGTATGGGCAAACACTGGCTTGTTTGTACGAAACTGCGTGTTCACGTATGTAGTAACTGACAAGTAACTCAGAACCTAGGAAGCGCAGGGTGTGGCAAGTATTAAGCAGCTTTATGACCGTTCCGCAGCCAATGAGATTGCAGCACTATAACCTATAAGAGCGCAGAAGAACCAATCACAGAGCAAGAAGCGTGAATAGGCCACGCCCCGCGTTTTATTATTTTTATTTTTTTTTAGCTCTTAATGGCTGTATAGTTGTAGACTAATTTATGCACCGTTCTGCCCGTTCATTTCAGCCCTTCGAACGGAGCCTGCTGTAGTAAAAACTGCACCGTTCGTAAAAATTCTTTCGTGTGCCGGGAAGACGACGACTGCTCTTTCGAGGCCATCTGCGAGTATCCTTTTATCCCGTTAAAGAGATCTATAGTAAGTTACCCCCTTTTACCTTTAATAACACAGCAGCAACAATCAAAGTGAGACCCTTTTTCCTCCTCGAAAATGTCTGAAAGTGTGAATACAAGAGCGCGACAATCTCCCCAGATTTGCGACAACGCCGTTAACTTGGAAATATGGATTCTGTTTTGGGGTTTCATCTTTTTATCAAATTCAAGCAGTTTCTTTTCTTCTTTTAGTCGGGATTTTGTTTTTGTACATTTGCGGCTTTTTCTTTTTTTGGATGCCGATGTTGGCCGTTACACGAAACAATCGGCGTTAATCGTGGCTTATGTGGAAGTAAGCAGGACACGGCCATGGGATTCCCCATCCTCGAGGGAACGTGTGCGTGACTCGAATAGGCTTGCAAAACGTCCCGATAAAAGAAGGAAACCATATAAGGGATTGGGGTTCCCGACGAAAGAAGAGGGAACAAGAGTCACAAAATAAGCTGAAATAGCGAATATAGGAGACAGTTGAGTCAGGACTGTGCTCCGGATCAAAACAACATAAAGCTTTAAAGATACATTTTTTTTGTGTAACTTGGCTTGTACTTATTCAAAAACAGCTCCAATTCGGAAATTTTCGGTTTTCTTCGATTCTAATAAAGCCGGGTCGGGGGCTACTTTCCTGGGTTTACCGGTGTACACCAGAGCGTAATGAGCTTCTCGCTGAGCCCAGCCCAGCCTTGACTCGAGTCAGCGGGCTGACTTCGGACTGTCCGCCCTCGGCGCCCAAGCCCAACGGCACGCTGTGCAACCACGGCACCCAGATGTGCGAGGACGGCCACTGCAAGCGCTCCATCTGCGCCAAGTACAACCTGAACGAGTGCTTCCTCACGGGCTCCCACAGAACGCCCGACGAGATGTGCCTCATCGCGTGCAGCGAACCTGGTACCGGAATCATCCTCGTACGCTTTCGCTTAGTTGAGGTGACGATTACGATGCGTGCGTGTCTACTTGACCGTGATCAGTGTCGCGCCCAAGACTGGTTTGCGGGAATGCAAACGTTTCAGGTTTCTTTGGGTGCATAGGGATAACTCAAAAAGACTACCCGAACCGCGCAAACAACACGTGTACAACGGCAGTTCGTGGACGGAGCACTGAGGGCTTCCGTCATGAGCTTCTCTTGCCGCAGTTTTTCTCGTGTGTGTGTGTGTGTATACACCACACCGTTAGCACCAAAGCAACATCATCGCTTGTTCGCACCTTACTTGGCTGCGTATTGGTGAACAGCAAACTTTACCGCTCTGAATGAGCGCTTTCCACACCATCTTCGCTTCGATGGTGTTTTTATTGTTGTTTTTCAATCAGAAAAAGAACAATCGACTGTCATCTGTTCCTAGAAGTATAAGACCAATCAGTAGGGGCTGATTTATTGTGGTCAAGAAGCCTAAGCATATTTGGGACTCTTCATTTGTTAATAAGAACTTTGATGATGTGAAATGAACGTGATGGAAGCTCGGTGTTAGCGTGCACAATTAACTCTTTCACACATTTATTGCGAGATGGACCGGTGTTCCAGATATTTACACAAATGGCTTCGCCCTTTCAGCACCTCTTTTTCGAGAAATACATCCCCCATAGCCCCGCTCATGTTTACAAACAAACCGGAGCCCCCCTAGCGGACGCCACCGGCGCCGCGCATGCGCGATGGAGTGTGGGCAAGAAGTTCGCCGTTGCCCATAAACAAACCATTGGAATGCGATGTTGTCGGCGTCGGTGCGAGTCCCCGTGCTCTTTCTCGTGTTAGAATTGTTGATTCTACGTATTCCTTGCAATATCTGACTACTTGAGCGGCTTCAACGAAATTTCCGAGGCTCGTTACACCGCAAAATTTCGCGTGAATAATGTAATATGCAGTGATTTATTCCGCGAGGACGCCGCAGAATGGATGCTAAAGCCTGATTCGCATGATGAGATTCCGCTCGCAATTTTCAGTCGCGACGTCGCTCGGGCTGCAAAAGCGTGAACCGTAACTGAGATGGTCGACGTCGATACTGAAAATCATAAGCAGAATCGGACCAAGTGAATCAGGCATAACAAGTCGGTGATGGCCGCTGGTAACAATTATCAACATCTCCTTGTATCTACCGTTTACACCCAGCCTGCTTACCCCAACAAACCTTCAAACTTAAAAGCCTTTTGAAGCCTGCACTTACTCCTTATCGCAATTACCGGGCCAACGTTTGGTCTACGGGGTGTCGCTTGAAACTGGCTTGAAAGAGCAGACGGCAGTTCGAACGATCAGGCGGCCGTTTGAACTTGAAGACGCACTGAACGTAGTCCGCAGGTGGTCCGTACAACTTGATAGTTTTCATCGTTCATGTTGGAACAAAACAAATGAATATGACGACCACAAGTATCGTGGTCCGACGGCCTCGTCTGGCTTTCCCTTTTCCCGGCACATATCCACGTTCCCGGACGAACCGAGGCAACTGACACTGACAGTGACCTTCAAACCTTTCTCAATTCTTTTAATACAGCCCCAGTCGCGGCGTCTGTTGAGAAGGCAGGTTTTTGTCTGGCTTCTTTCAAAACAACGCAGAAATGCAACGTCTCGCATGGGGACTTCCGCCCACAGCCCCAGACCGCACGCGCGCTCGACGGGCCGCCACCGCACCGTGACGTCCACAGAGTTGAGTTCGTGTATAATTCTGCAGTTACTTTCAGGACAATGTGACTGCACCTTTGACCTTCAGCGTGATACATTTCAATTAGACTGAATTCGCTCTACTCAAATGGAGCACGAGGGAGGCAGGGGACGCTGACAACTTTCTAACGATTTGAAATGCGCGTGGTTTTCGGTTGTCAGAAGGCTCAAAGCTAAAGCACTGTTTTCCATTTTTTTTTTACAGAGTCAATAAAAAATTACTTAAAAAAAAAATAAGAAAAAATGAAAGCCGTTTACAACTCCCTGTAACGCCGAATTTGAGCGCAGCTCTTGAGGAGGAGGAGGGACGGGTACTCAGGGGAGGGTATACCCCTCCTCTCCTCCTCCCCTCATCAATGTCCTCGGGGGGGGGGGGGGGGGGGCTCGCGCGGTGCATTATGGACATTTCCCGTATGCACCGCGCGGTTACGCCGACGCCGCTCAAGCGGAAACGGGCGCCTAAGAGCTGCGCTCTAAAAAGGGAGGTGTAATAGGTTACAATAGCGGCGTGAGCGAGAGAGAATGGTTTTTAGAAATAGTATGATACGAATTCCCGAAAACTTTAGGGATGCAGCTGAGACAGCCATTTTTAGAGGTGAATTCCTGACATGATCCTTAGATAACTATATTTTAGAGCGCAGCTCTTAGGCGCCCGTTTTCGACATGAGCGGCGTCGCCGTCGGCGTCGGCGTAACCGCGCGTTGCATTATGCGACGTTTTCCCATAATGACGTCACACCCCTATTGGAAAACCCATCATGAAAATCAAACTGGCCAAGCTGGTAACTAAGCTGGTCAATCTGGTCAATGTGGTAGTCAAACTGGTTTAACTGACAATCAAGCTGGTTTAAGCTGGGCAAGCTAGAATTTAAGTTGGTCAGTCTGGTTTAAGTAAAAACCACCATGGTCTAACTAGAATCTGGTTTTAGATTCAATTGCTGGGAGCCAGTGTGGTCCTAACTGGTCAAACTGGTTTTCTATGGAGCCAATGTGGTCAAGCTGGGAGACAAGCTGGTCATAGTGGGAGACAAGCTGGTGAATCTGGTCGTGGTGGTGGTCAAGCTGGTCTTGCTGGGAGCGCGCACGCCAAGGTCGGCTAGAGATAACCGATCTGGCATTGCTGGGAGCGCACGCGCAAAGGTCGGCTTAGGCTAGAACGAGGCCACGTCCTGTTCTTTGTCCTCTCTTTTTCGGTAGACGACTGGGCACGTCAGGCACGCTGCAAGCTACCTTTGAGTGCGAGGAAAGAGAGAGAGAGAGAGAGAGGAGTGTTAGGAACGGAGAATTTGAGACGCGCTTGGCTATCATGGGCAGATTTTTGAAGGGACGGCTGTGTGCGCGTTGTTTGGAGACTACTTGAACGACGGTGCAAGCGAAGCGGGTTTTGAGGAGACAGCGAGTGGCAGTCTGTTCAGTGCGGGAAGATGTCGGACGTCCCGACTGAGGCGTCGCTTCGTGTCTTCGAACGTGTGTGTGCACGTGAATGACGGTGGTGCCGAGGAGTATCGCCAATGCCATCCAAGCCACACGGATTTCCTCGCCTCTGCCGACCACGCAAGAGGCCGCTTCGCCCCCATCACTGGCGGGACCCAGGTTCGTTTCTCTCATCCGTGTAGTATTTTCTTTTGCTATTGCCTGTTTAGTATTTTTCGTGTTGAAAGATAAGCAATCTGGTTTTATTAACATTGTTTGCTTTGCACCGATAACCACTGTCTGTGCGTCGGTTAGTACTGTGTCAGCGCCAAGGATATGTAGCATCTGAACTCATGTGGGGCGGCCGAAAGTACGAAAATAATAAATTGGATGCCAAGTTGGCTTTTCTGAAGAGCTTGGCTTGTTTGTCCTGTGTATTAATTTAAACATGTTAAACTGGTTGGGAAGTCCAGCAGCATGACCAGTTTAACCATCATGACCACCATGCCAAACTGGGCATGCTGGGGCAATAACCCAGCTTCAAGCTGGGACCAGATCAACCATCATGACCAGCATGCCAAACTGGGCATGGTGGGGCAATAACCCAGCTTGAAGCTGGGACCAGATCAACCACCATGACCAGTATAACCAGATCAACCACCGTGACCAGTATGACCAGATCAACCAGCATGACCAGCATACCAAGCTGGGCATGCTGGGGCAATAACCCAGCTTGAAGCTGGGACCAGCTTAAGCTGGTTTTTTCAATAGGTGATCATTTGGAGATTTTATCCCGCAAGTAAATGTTTGAATGGACACAATGGTTCTGCAAGAACTGCGGCCTTATGGATCTCCGGAAATAGCGTGTAACCACACTATTTCAGCTTGGAAGCGAGCGTTTAGGAAGGCCGGGGGAGACGAGCCGACGCACATGGTCGTCTCGTTGCCTGAACCACTTGCGCAATTTTCTGCGCCTATCCGGCTCCACTCACTAACAAATAAAAAAATTATTATCTGCCATGACAATTTGGAACCGGATCGGTCTTTCAAATTCGATTGTTTTTAATGACTGCCCCCGTGGTTCTAGAGCGCAGCTCTTGGGGCGCCCGTTTCCGGCTTGAGCAGCGGCGCCGTCGCCGTCGGCGTCACCGTCGGCGTAACCGCGCGCCTTGCATTATAAAACGTTTCCCAATTTTGCGTGAAAAAAAAAATAGCGGAAAAATGTTATTGTTAAATTTCCCCGCTAAAATTAGCGGGAGAAGTTTCGCTAAAATTAGCGAAACTTTCCCGCTAAGTGGGAGGGGAGCAGAAGAGAATGAGGGGAGGGGGAGGAGGGGCATACCCTCCCTTCATTCCCCTCAAGAGCTGCGCTCTAATTCGGCACTACAGAGAATTGTAACGTCTTTCATTTTTAAAACTTCCCTTCTCTTGCACTTTGGCATATGTGCGATGTTTGCAAACTTCCAGCTTTTCTCACGATAATTCGTGCTATCTCTGTTTGTTGTTTGTTAAGTTGAATTTTAATTTATTGCACTGCCCCGTCCTTGTTTAATGACCTAAAGAAACAGCTTTTGTGACAAATGAGGCGTCAGTAAGATAGGTCCACGTCAGAACTCTGTCTCTGGTTACCGGCATGCCGGTTATGGAGGAGGGTAGCACTGCGAGGAGCAAAGTTTCGGTATGGTGGACTAGAAGGAGAGGTGTGACGATCGCCCGAGCGAGCTACACAGCGCAGTTTTCCACTTCAAGGCTAGAAGAGAAGATAGGAAAAAATTGGACGAGTTGAGCCTTGTGTTTTACTTTGTACAGGTACTGTCCAGTCCTACATGAAAACGCTTCTTATTTTTCAAATATTTCTCGTTTGTTTTGTTTCTTTTAGAACGCAATTTCCAAACACCTAGCTTCTCTTGGCCTCTGCGGCACTGCTGCCAGCTTAGCGATGGACCAAGGTGATAGCGAAACATTAGGCATTAAGTGTGTGGAACCATAACCTCCTGTATACTGATAATGCCTGCCCAATCGCCGGTTGCCAGCTATCACCGCAAGGGTGCGCCACTTCCCCATACAAAACAGAAAACTTGAACGACGTCATTAAGCGTCTGTCGTGCGTTCTTGCATTTGGCGTTGTAGCTGTGGGTCGCACTTAAACAACTAATTGTTTTTTTTCATGTTTTGTGTTGTTTTTAAGGCAGACTTGCAAACGAAGGAACCAGAGCTGTCATTTCCCGAGACCCCAAGCTACACCCGGGACACGAAAAGTGACTAAAGCTCATTTTGAGGAACGAGTGCGTCTCAAAGTCTTCCTCCTGCTACTCAAGAGTATGCATAGGCACATTTCTGTGACGGACATCAAGGAAGGACTGTCTACAGGTTTTCCCGCTCATTTTAATCCGGACGACGATAAATTAAATCCGAGTGCCATCCAATTTAATTCAACGTCATCTTATTTCATTCCAGTGCTACCCAATTTCGTCCCGGCGCCAGTGAATTTAAAGGAGCGGTGCAACGATATTCAGTCGGAATGTTTTTCACTTTACACGACCTTGCTGGTAGTAGTGGGACTCAAGAATACTCGCACCCAACGCCGCTGGCCAAGAAACCCCTTTGTTGCGGTAATTTCAAGGACAAAAGCGATCATTTTCTTTCAATCTCTCCTTTGCAAAATTTGATGACGTAACGTGGGGATCGCACTACACCCATATGACGATATTTGAGTGCGGTTCATAGATTGGACCCGAGCATTGCGTGGGCACTCGATTTGGGCTCGTGATAATTACTAGCTCGAGAAGCGTTCGGCTAATGGCCCGTGTCCAATCGCTGCAACAACGACAATAGCCGAGCCATAACAATGTCTGGAACTCAGCGCGTGTCCTGTGCTTTGCTAACCCCAGCGCGTGGCTATGATTAGCATTGGCGGCATATAATCGGATCCAGATCACGTGGCCGCTTGTTCTGGCTGCGAGTTGAGGGAATGAACGCTGCTCGTTTTTCTTTAATTTTTTTCTGGGACTTCTATTGCGTGGGGTGAAAAACGAACGCTTGTTTCATAGGTCATTAAAGTCAGGGATTCGGCCTAAGCAGTATTTGCGCAAAGCTCCAATATTGTTGCACCGCCCCTTTAATCCACAATATATATATGTGCTTACTTATCTTTAGTGGTCACGTTTCGCTTACACTTTCGATAATTAGAGTAATTGTTTATAAAATTAGATTTTGTTTGCGACAACTGATATTTTGATCCCTATTTCACTATTTGGAGTTTATATTCGCATGATTGACGTAGCTTAATTGACATGTTGCTTACTCTTTTGGTAACCTCGAGTTATTAGTGGCACACTCGACTTTAATTTAGCTGATTTGACCTTCTGTTTACTCTTTCTATTTGACTTAATATTTACATATTTCAGATGATAAAAGTGCGATTGCAGTTTTTGATCACTCTTTTAATTTCTTCGTGCTATTATTGCCACTTCTGAATTTATTTAAAGCTTAATGGAGGTATGGCTCGTGATTGTAATTACTTCGACGCATTAATAACAGGAATTACAAGATAAAAGTTTTACAAACATTTTGGGTTACTCCCTCGGTTACCTCGAGGAATTATTGACAAAAATTTAACTTGGTCGAAGCTCATTTGACGTTCTGATTACTTTTTGATTATACAGGGTTCATTCACACAAATAACTTTATAGAAGCAAAATTTTCATTACTCAGTCAATTACTTTGAAATATAATTGAGAAATGCGACTACATAAAAGTTCAGTTAGGATTTGGATTACTCCTTTGATTACCCCGTGTTGCTAGTCACCCAATTGACTTTAAATTACCGCAATTAACTTAGTGGTTACTTTTTTATCTTTCCCCGATTTATTAGTCACACAACTGTTTATGTCAGCATTCTTGACATCTTGATTATGTTGAGTAACTAGTGTTGAGTAACTAATCTATTTGACTTCATATTTTTCTAATTGACATAATCTTCACTGTCATTATGACTTCGAGCTCTTATACAACCGAGTGATTAATTCTCAGCTCAGTTACCATTTTAATCACTCTTTTGATTACTTCGGCTTACTATATTAACCCAATAGAGTTTGATTCGACCTAGTTGACATTAAATTACTCTTGACTTAACTTTGAGCAAATTATAGACTAACCGATTTATTATGACCACGAGTCAGATTATAATGACTATTTTGACTACCTCGAGTTACTATTGACCCAATGGACTTCAATTCGCCCTGATTGACATGTTTATGACTTAAATAAATAGAGCTAATATGCAACAACTTTATTTGTTGTAAGCCTAATTGATGTGATGAGTAGTTTGATTACTTCAAGTTACTATTTACTCAATAAACATTATGTCAGCTAATTGACAATGTGGTGCGTCTGTCATTACTTTGAGTTATTATGCAACTAGTTAATCTATCATAAGCTAAATTCACAATATTGTTACCCTTTTGACTACTTCGAGTTACTTTTTACCCATGGATTTTAATACGGCCTAATTTACGTTATGACGACTCGTTTCATTACTTTGCGGTAATATTCAGTCAAATTATTTATTATGAGCTCAATTGTCATTATGATTACCCTTTTTACTAACTTGACTTACTATTGACCCAATTAACTTTAATTTGGCCTAATTGACACTTTCGGGACTCTTGATTACTTCGAGTTACTATACCACCAGTTCATCTATTACAAGCTCAATCCACATTATTATTACTCGTTTGATTACTTCGACTTACTTTTGACCCAGATGAATTTAATTTGGCCAAATTGACAATGTCATGACCGTTTTGATTACTTTGTTCTAACATTGAACTAATTAATTTATTATAAGCCGAAGTGTTCGTATTATGAATACCGTTTCGATTGCTTTGAGTTACTATCGACCCACTTGACTTTAATTCGACCTAATTGACATTTTAATGACTCTCCTGATTACTTAGTTATTATAACACCAATCGATCTGTTATGAGCTCAGTTAACATTATTATTAGGCTTTTGATTACTTCGATTTATTTTTGACCCACTAAACTATAGTTCGGCCTAATTCGCATTTCAATGACTCTTTTGATTACTTTGAGTAGTAAATAGTAAATTGGTCGAAGATTAGGTCAAAGTAATCAAAAAGTTATTACAGTGTCAATTCGGTGAACAGTAACTCGAAGTAATCAAAAGAGTAATAAGAATGTGATTTGTGCTCATAATAGATAAATTGCCGGGATAATAACTCGAAGTAATAAAGAAAATAACCAAAACGTCAAATATGCCGAATTAAAGTCTCTTGGGTCAGTAGTAACTCAAAGGAATAAAAGAGTAATCAAAATTTCAACTAGCCTCATAATTAATCAATTGGGTGAACATTAGAACAAAGAAATCAAGAGTCACCACCATGTAACGTAGACCGCACTAGTTAATCGGGTCAAGAGGAACGCGAAGTAATCAAAAACGTAATATTACTGTGAATTCCGCTCATAATAGAATAATTGGTTCTATAATCCGAAGTAGTCAAAATAATGACTAAGATGTACATTGGGCCTTATAGAAGTTCATTGGGTCAATAGAAACTCAAGTAATCAAAAGAGAAATCATAATGACAAGTTGACAACTAGGCTTATAATAAATTAATTGGTTGAATATTAGCTCAAAGTGATCAAAAGAGCCATCAAAGGTAATGTAGGCCGAATTAAAGTCCGTTGTGCCAAAAGTAACTGGAAGTAATCAAGAGTAATATTAAAATTATTTGAGCTCATAATAGATCAATTGGTGGTATAAGAACTGTAAGTAATCAGGAGAGTCACCAAAAGTCGATTATGCCTAATTAAAATCAATTGCGTCAATAGTAACCCAAAGAAATGAAAATAATAATCATCATGTCTGTTGGGCTCATAATAAATCAATTAGTTAAATATTACCTCAAAATAATCAAAACTGTCATCACCATGGCAATTAGGCCGAATTAAAGTCAACTGGGTTATTAGTACCTCAAAGTAATCAAAATAGTAATCATATAGTCAACTAGTCTTATAATAAATCAATTGGTTGAATATTAGCTCAAAGTAATCAAAAGAGTGATCAAAATGTCTTTTAGGCCGAATTAAAGTACATTGGGTGAAAAGTAACTCGAAGTAATCAAAAGAGTAATCACCATGTCTATTGGGCTCATCATAATTCAGTTGGTTGAATATTAGGTCAAATTAACCAAAACGGTCATCACAATGTCAATTAGGCTGAATTAAAGTCAACTGGGTCAAAAGTAACTCTAAGTAGTCAAAGGAGTAATATTGTCGTGAATTGAGCTAATAATAGATGAACTGGTTGCACAATAACTCGGAGTAATCAAGAGAGGCACAATGTCAATTAGCTGACATAAAGTCTGTTGAGTAAATTGTAAATTTAAGTAATCAAACTACTTCTCATCACATCAATTAGGCTTATAACAAATAAAGTGGTTGCATATTAGCTCAGTGTAATCAAGTCATCAAGATGTCAATTAGGGCGAATTAGGCCATTGGGTCAATAGTAACTTGAAGTAATCAAAAGAGTAAACATAATATGACTCGTGCTTATAATTAATCGGTTAGTCTATAATTTGCTCAAAGTTATGTTAAGAGTATTCATGATGTCAATTTAGCCGAATCAAGCTCCTTGGGTCAATAGTAAATTGAAGTAATCAAAAGAGCGATCAAAATGGGAACTGAGCTGAGAATAAATCGCTCAGTGATATAAAAGCTCAAAGTAATATTGAGAGTTAGGATTAGGTCAGTTTGACCAATATAAAGTCAAATAGGTCACTATAGTTACTCAAAGTTATCATGATGTCAATACTGCCGATATAAACTCAGTTGTGTGACTGATATTTCGGAGAAGATTAAAAGTAACCACTAGGTTAATTGAGTAACTTGAAAGTCAGTTGGGTGAATAGTAACACGGATTAATCAAAGGAGTAATCAAACTCTTAGCTGAACTTATATGAAGTCGCCTTTGTCAATATCAAGTGATCGAATGGGTAACGAAATGTTTGCTTCCATAAAGTAGTTTGTTTCAATATTAGCTATATGACCAAAAAGTAATCAGAATTTCAAATGAGCATCTAGAAAATTTTATCTTTCTCAATAATTCCTCGAAGTAATCGAGAGAGTAGTAAAAATGTTTGTTGGACTTCTTTTATGTAAATTGTGTTATTAATAGTTCGAAGTAGTTAAAAGTGGAAGCGATTTCAAGATGCGGTGTCAATAATAGCGAGAAATAATAAAATGAGTAATCACAAATTTCAATTGTACTCATATCATCTGAACTGTATCAATAATAACTGGAAGTAATGACAAAGAGCAAACAAAACGTCAATTCAGCCAAAGTCGAGGGGGCCTACTCGAGGTTACCAAAAGAGTAATCCCCATGTCACTTTTGCGGCCAGTAACTCCTAGGAATCGAAATAGTGATCAATATATCAGTTATCCCCAACAAACTCTAATTGTATAAATAATTACTCGACTTTATCAAAAGTGTAAGCGAAACACAACCACTGAAGACAAAAGCGTGCATGTATTAAAATTATGGATTAAATTGACCGACCCCGGGATTAAATCGGGTAGCCCTAAGATTAAATTGAATGGTGCTTGAAATAAATTGAATGGCACTTGGATTAAGTTACAACAGTTTGGATTAAAAAGAGCGGGAAAGCCTGTAGACAGGCATTATGTAATGTCCGTTTGAGGGAAGCCTCAGCATCATGCTGAGGCTTCACTCAAAGCCAGGCTTGGTTTGGACCTCCCTCTCATCAAAGCTGGATCAGCCCACTGCATTTCCACGGCCTCTCTCGGTGCTTCTTGACTGGCTGCCCTGCCCAGCTCTCTTTCTCTCTCTCTCTCTCTGGCACCCCGAGGTAGTGACGGGTGCCTGGCGACGGGCACAGTACGTCATGACGAAATGTGAGCCCCGCCTCAGCTAGCCCCTTCCAAATTACTTAGGGAACTTCGCAGCGTTTGTAACCCCAGAGGACCCTGGCCATTGCAATTCCTCTTCACCTTCTGATCTTCGCTGTGTCCTTGGCCTCAGCAATAGAAACTTTCAGTGTTTGCTGTTTCGACATTGGGAAAGTTTACCAGTTCGCCCATATGGCCTGTAATTTATGCTGCGTCATACGTACCGTCCACTACATTTTTTCGCTTTTGAAAACTGCATATGTTGCTGCTCACTCGCTGTAAAACAGGCGTTTCTAAAGTATTGGAATCACGTACTATCAGGATCAATATATGAGTGTGAATACCGCTCCGCGTGGCCCGTGGTACTATCAGTGCCCTCTGTCGATTGCTCCGTGAAGTATAAAAGCACTTTGCGGACGATACATCCAGCGATCGTTGCACCACTCTGCACTTCCGGATCGTCCGCTAGCGAAGAACGGTCGGAGGAATCGCGAAACTGTTGACCAATAAACAAGAGCCTTTTTCGCTAGCGAAAATAGCTTATATATATACCGGGTGTTCATTTTTAATTCGAACAGATTTATTACAAAAAATCCGTAAAAGATGTACTAGTACGGTTTGTTCAAGTGAGTTATACTGCTAGGGGGACATTATGTGGGTGGCTAATCCTTGCGAGAAGTTAACTAATTAATTAAAATTCGTTAATTAACTTTTTAATTAATGAAAATAGACATATGGTTCCAATTAGAAACTTGCTCAGCGTCATCGAAAACTCCTAATTCAGTCATTTTCAGAAAGACTTTGAGCGCGTGAGAAGCGTAGTAGTGCACTAAAGTTACCACTCGTGGAGCAGGTACAAGGCTGGGGCTAGATTAGAGACGGAAAAATCGCACGGGCGCCTTATCTCAACCTCTAGCTTTGTACCTGCTCCACGAGCGGTAACTTCAGTTCACTACTACGCTTCTCACGCGCTCAAAGTCTTTCTGAAAATGACTGATTTAGGGGTTTTCGACGACGCTGAGCAAATTTCTAATTGGAACCATGTGTCTATTTTCATTAATTAAAAAGTTAATTAACGAATTTTAAGTAATTAGCCAACTTCTCGCAAGGATTAGCCACCCACATAATGTCCCCCTAGCCGTATAACTCACTTGAACAAACCGTACTAGTGCATCTTTTACGGATTTTTTTGTAATAAATCTGTTCGAATTAAAAATGAACACCCGGTACATAGTCGAGCCTTTACTGTAATATCGCAAAGAATATCTATATATATATATTTTTTTTTTGCGATATTACAGTAAAGGCTCGACTTTTTGCTGATGATTGTATATTGTATACCTACATAAACGATGATTCTGACCATGTTGAACCAAACGATTGTTTGCAGAAAATCAGCAAATGGTGCGAGATCTGGCAAACGTCTTTAAATGCTGAAAAAAACTGTTTGCATGTCAATAATACATAGGAGAGTTTCTTCAGTGTATAACTACTACTTGAAGAGTAAACCATTGTCTAGTGTAGATAAATTTAAGTATTTAGGAGTAACAATAACCAGTGACTTAAGTTGGAACACATATGTTAATGTTAATAATATAATTAAAAAAGCCACAGCTAAACTCTGATCACTAAGAAGGTCATTAGAATGGCAACCACTGAGACTAAATTGCTAGCTTATAAAACGCTAATAAGACCTAGATTGAAGTATGCTAGTGAGGTTTGGGATCCTCACACAAAAGGTTTAATATTGAGATTAGAAAAAGTTCAAAGAATGGTGCTACGTTTCATTTTTTCGAAGTATGGAAGACTGGATTCACCAACTGAGCTGTATTCTGAAGCAAGTCTCGCCTTATTATAAGAGAAGAGAAACAAAAATGAAAGCCGTTTACAACTCCCTGTAACGCCGAATTGGAGCGCAGCTCTTGAGGAGGAGGAGGAGGAAAGGGTACTCAGGGGAGGGTATACCCCTCCTTCTCCTCCTCCCCTCATCCTTCAATCTCCACCGGGGGGGGGGGGGGGGGTCACGTGACCTTGGGGGGGGGGGGGTGTCTCCCATGGAACCAATAGATCTCATGTTGTCATTTTTGTTGTATTTTTGTGCTTTTTGATATGAGTATTATAGTCCTTCATTTTTTGTCATTGTGTTCTGTATGTCTATTACATTGCTTATTGTTTTTCGTACTCACTCCTATCATAGTCCCCGCTGGGGGACTGATAGTATTATGAAATAAATAAATAAATAAATAAATAAATAAATAAATTATATATATATATATATATATTGTGGAGACAAGAAAACGAACACCAATCCTCGCGGTGTTCATGCTCCGACTGCCCCGCGCGCCCGCTCGTCACCCGGTTGTCGGTCCTCTTTATTCTCGTCTTTTTTCCCTCCCCCCTCGGGGGAAAGGGAGCGCTTGGTTTTGGTGGCAGCGATGGCCGCCTGCAGGAAGCGGTCGCCCTCCTTGAAGATGAAGTGGTCGTCGATGAGCTACTCCTGCGTCTTCTTGTCCATGCCGGTCAGCGGGTAGTAGGCGCCCTTCAGCTCGCCCTCCAGCGTGCGCACAGTCCAGCTCACTTCTTCCTCCATCTCGCGGTACTGGGCCTCCGTCAGGCACGGGTTGAAAGAGTAGCCCTGCAACGAGCGTCCGCAGCGCACGCGGGTGGAGATGACGAACTGGTCATCGGGGTCCACGTTGACCAGAGTGTTGAGGCCTCCGAAGTCCTTAGGCGGGTGCTTGTCGGGCGCCTTGAAGCCGCCGTGGTAGTCCTCGATCACCGGGTTGAACAGGTCGGCGAACAGCGTGTACGATTCGGCATCCGGGGCGCACAGGTCAATTCAATTTCAATTTCAATTTCAATTTTTTATTCAAAATTCAAAATAATCACAGATCACACTGCATAAACCATCTGGATCCGTAGCCTATTTGGCTAGTCTTGGCTCCCTTCCAAATGTGCGAAAATAAATATTGCGGCGGTTACCTGGCACCCATGCATGTGTTGTACAAAGATATTAGTCAGTGAAACATTGTTTTCAAATAAAATGTTTTAAGTGTGCTTTTGAACGTTTTGCTTTCGTTTATTGGGATGCATAAGGAATTCCATATTTTTGTTCCAGTATACTGTATCATTCTTTGACCATACACATCGCGAGGCAATGGAATGTTAAAATTGTTGGCGAAAACATTTCTAGTGACTCTCTCCGATTGTGAGAAAATGCTTGATGGTAGTGGTGTATTTGTTGTCAAAATATTATGCATCATAACCACAGCTTTGTAATCTCGTACCAGGTGAAATGGCAGTATCAGTAGGCTTTGAAAGATTGGAACGGAATGAGTATTATATTTTGTGTTGGCTAATATTCTGATTGCTCGCTTTTGAAGTGTCATAAATGGTTGTATGTAGCTTTGATAAGTGAAACCCCAGGATTCCACACAGTATTGCAGTGACGGCCACCCAAGAGGAGTCAGTCAGTCAGAGTATTGCAGAAGGGAAAGCAAAGGAAGTGTTGCTTGGGAGGATGAGGACACCACGGCCATACAATATCGGCTGTCAACAACAGTTCTGCCGGCCAAAACAACGCCGCGTGCGCGCTAAAACCGGCGGCATGCACGGGACAACAATCCCGCACACGCACACACGAAGATGGGCCGGTTCCGTTAGGGATGTGAACAAATTTTGAAACCAGTCAGCCGTGCACGCGTGAAACGATACCGCGTATTTGTCCTAGGGTGCCTACATGTTTCCGCCGCTCCGCTGTTTAGGGTGGCGACAACGTTTGTGATACCTGTTGCAAGGTATATGTACATGAGTAGCGAAGCTTCGGCCAAAAAGCGGTTCAAAACAAATTGCCAGCGACATCGGCCTGGAGAGTCACGTGAAGGATGCGATTGAAGCGCGACTAGGAGAGGTGGGGACAAACATTATTAAAATTAATTAGTTTGTGACTAGAAGTATAATCATTTGTATTTTTAAACAAACTGAATATAATTATTAGATATTATCAATCATAATTTGCACGCTATTAAATTCAAAACTGTCTTTGTTTTTGCTAATAATATACATACTTCTAATTAGCGTCCTCTGTACGCCACTAGCAAAAAGGCCGGCTAGCAATAGCGATATCTGCACTTCTTTGTAGACCTTGTGGCGCTCGGAAAGACAGGCTGCTGACGTCCGTCTGCTTGCTTGTGTTTGGGCCTCCACGTGCTCTTCGCTTTTAATTGTTTTAGCGGCAGTTAACACCGTTTGGGAAGTTTTGTTGTTTGCTCGGGCGTGATTAGCCCAGTTACTTCCGCGGGAACTCGGCAGTCGTGCGCTTGGACTTTGGACACTACTGCCTCCAAGGGGCTCAATGCGCGATGATGAGCACAGTGCGATACGCAAAGAAACGGTGCTCCGTGGAGGTGTGTGAAAGCGACACCCGCACGGCCGGCATCTCGCTGCACTGGTTTCCCCTCGACTCTCGAAGGTGAGACTTAGCTACTGTCAGTAACATGCCTGCTGTGTGATGTCATGCCCCCTTGATTGGTCTTCTCTTAACTCTTGTTAGTTTTACCTAAAACTATTAGGGTTGTCTGGATGTGCACAAGAAACTACACCTGAAAGCGTAATATGTTGTACTAGGAATGTTGACTTCGCAGCGTTGTGTGCCGTCATTATAAAAATGCCCACGATATTCAAATTTACCTGTACCGGCCTGGCTCTGAGGAGCCTAGTGTCGTGATCATCGGCGTGGTTATCAGTGGTTATAACACAGATGTATAGTAGGACATCTGTGCGTAAGACTCGTGTTTTTACTCTTCATGATGTACACGGAGCGTTGATGTATCATGCATTTGTTCATGTTCTTGCTCTGATTTGCTTTGGTTTGTGGACATTTTGGCTACATTTTCTTTTCGTAAGTATTCACGGCACCCACACAGCACCATGCCTTATCTGCAGGCGCGAAGGCTGGGATCGGTTCTGCAACAACCGAAGTCTACAGTGGAAGACTCCATGGCAGCTACGAGACAGGGTCGTTTGCTTCTTACATTTTGAGGAGTCAGCTTTCCTGCGGCTTGGACACCTCCGTCACAATGCGTTGTCAAATGTGCTTCCCACA
Organism: Ixodes persulcatus; assembly: GCA_013358835.2. NCBI lineage: Eukaryota > Metazoa > Arthropoda > Arachnida > Ixodida > Ixodidae > Ixodes > Ixodes persulcatus. Next base: position 81,450 of record JABSTQ010007203.1, read on the forward strand.
AAAGGTAAGCAGACCAATAAACCTTCCGTGCACTTTGTGATTAGAGCATGGTTAACCCGCTCTTAGAAAAATGGTTACCACAGGGGGCTGAAATACTGCTTCGGTGGGCTCATAACATTTTTATATTATTTGCAGAGACAACACATGGCGACATTTCCAGCAGAAGCTCTCCAGGTTCAGCAGTTGTGCATGGTGAGCTTTTTATTGTAACTAACATAAAGTGGCAGCAACTGCCAGCACCACTGCATTACCTCATGGTCTTCATGACCTAAGCATTTTGCAATAGAACTAGGTGAGATTAGCTGGAAAAAGCAAGTAGAACATGGTCAGAGGTACTGCTAGAAGTTCATTTCAGGCCCGTTTATAATGACATGTTTTATTTGAGGTGACATAATCAACGTCAATATCGGTCCGCAGAGCATCTTTTGCCATGCCGACACCCAGTCTTCCAAAATAAAGCAGCTCATGAAAGATAGTGATTTACATTTTGTGTTAAAATAGGCGAATTCACCATATATTTGCAGAGGTGAGTTCGCCACCCTCACCGAGCTACACATCGGCAGTCCAGACTCACGGAGTTTCTGTGGTCACCCTGGCGACCGGTCTTCCGAAATGGAACTTTCGTGGGAACAAGGTGATTTTCCTTGTCGTGTGTTAAAATAGACACATAGGAAGGAACTCAACTACTATTCCATGACTAACTTCACGCTAAATTTGCAGAGAGGAGTTCGCCAACCTCATCGACTCCGTACTCCGTCCGCTCAGACTCTCGTAGTTCCTGTGGCCACCCTGACCACCAGTCTTCTGAAATAAACCTGTCATGGAACGAAGGTGAATTTTCTTTTCATGCGTACAAATAGGGGAATAAGGGAGGACTTCAACCTCTTCTCCTTCGCTAAGTTCACATTAAATTTGCAGAGCGGATTTCTGCGGCTTCATTGGACCGCAAATACTCGGGCACCTTATTAGGTAACAGTCCACTAGGGGCCCATAATAAGTGGTGGCCGAATATTATTTGTGCTATCCTTTTATTCCCATTTTTGTGAGCTTGCTTTTTTAATTGGTAGAAACAGCGCAACTTGACGAAGGACAAGAAACAAGGAGTGTACATACAGGCGCTGTAAAAGTACACAGAGAGGCACTGTTTCTGCCAGCTAAGATAAACAACCAACTCGCCCAACTTTCCGCTTTGTTGAACTTGCTTTCTTACTTACAGTTTTTGTAAAAATCTTTATTTTTTTTGCAGTTGATCCCAGCTACGCTTTACGTCAAGGTGCTGCTCTTGCTCAAGAGTCCAGCGGGGACGTGGCTGACATGGAGATTTTGGTTTCTTCACCGTCGCCTAGAGACTGTTTCTGGTTTCTTCACCGTCACCCTCTGGCTGTGCTGCTGGGCCTTCTCACAAATGTGAGTGCTTTCTATGATGCGAACTTTTTTCTTTTGCAGTTTTTTTTTTTGTGAAATTATGAAAGGTCGGACCGAAAAAATAAAAACCCAAGGCTCGAAAAACACCAGCGGATACTAAACTTTATCTTGAGAGCTGATGGCGCAAGGTGTCACATAACACAAGATCGGGTAGCTGGCAGCTACAAATCAAAGTTTGTTCAAAGTTCACCACATTTTTGTGTTTCACGGTATATTGTCATTGTGAAGCACACAAAAATACAAAAAACATGTTTCACGCGCAGGTGTTAACGCCATCAAATCAAAACAGCTCAACCGGTTTTACTGAATCATAAGTCTTCCCGCAAAACTTCACGTAAGACAGTGTTTTTTATAGTTATCAAAAAGCTGCCTTGGTCATATGTGTGTGATGCTGAGCCTGTCATGGTCCCTTGTCCTATCTGCCAAACATTAGTTGCCTGTTTTTGTGCGAGCGCTTCACTGTTACAGTGCCATCGGCATAAGTAAGGTATGGTCAAGCTTTAAAAAAATGCATTTCACAGTGTGGATGCCTATTCTGACTTGCATGTTTCTGTGTGCGCCCTTGTCTTTTTGGACTATCAGGTCTCTGGCCAACATGAAGCGCCTAGTCCGACATAAATATGTACTGCTGCTTTTCTTAATTTGTATTGCATATGTGTAGGCTGTCATACTTGCTGTTCTTGTTTAAAGACACTTCAAATCATTGAGGAGTATTTTTGAGTGTGCATAGATTACACATTTAATAAATTGATGGCGAATGCAAGTTTTTCTTGGAGACCTGATCTGGTTCATTTATCAAATTGCAGCACCCGGCAAAAGCCGCAGCATCGACAAGAAGAAGGTGAACGCCCTGAGAGTCAAGGTGCGACAGCTTCAAGAGCGTAACAAGAGGCTGCAAAGAAGGCTGCAACGACAACGTCAGATGAGGACTGGTGCCTAAGTCGTTAAGAGTGTCCGCGTTCAGGTGTCTCCTGCTGTCGCTGCACTCGTTGAAGCACAGCTTAGATTGAGCATTGTGAGCCGGTTTGGCCGGAGATAGATACAGCAGCAAAGTGTAAAGCCAGGCAGCAAGTGCACAGGCTACGTACGTGAGACCACCCAGAGAACTTCTTAAAGCGGTGTGGGCATGTTCTATTCGAACCTTTCATTTTCTTCGGTTTCTTGAGGAGTCTTCTAACTGATTCACATATATAGCGTTTAAAGCTGTGCAGCAACACTGGCTTATGAAGTGCAGCATACCGCATGGCTCCAAGACGGTTAACTCCACTTGGCTTCCTTGACCTGCACCAAACAATCGTTGCGTTGCAGTGTAGCAGTACCAGCAGATGCAAGTTAAAATATTTTCAGCATTATGGTACAGTGCCCTAGGACTGCGTAGACAAGTGTAGTTTTTTTCTTTGTATTACTGTGGTGACCACAGTTGTCCTCGGAACAGTGTGAACCCCCTGAGTTATTAGTGGCTGCCTGTAAACTGTCGATTCCCTCACAACATCCAGCCGATTGTACATTGTCTTATTATGTTATAATGTGCCTTATGTACCGATCTACTAGTTTTCTTTCACCATTACACTTTCAAAATAGTGAATACCGATTGTATGATTCTAGTGAGTAATCTGATTGAATTATTGTAAGTGAATAAAACAAATAAAACGCGCCTGTTAATGTGAAGTTGGACTTGCATTAGAGTTATTGTTGTTATTTCATACGCAACACACTCCAGCAATTTGATTCACTCGTTTTTTGTGAAATTAAATCATTCGCTTTAAGGTTTCCCAAATATTTCCGAGGGATCCTGAAGGAACAAAGAGCAAAACACTGTGGCTCGAGTTTAACCACAGTGCGAAGACACGATGGTGTGACGAAATGAACTACTCTCATAGCAGATCGGCTGCAGAAAAGAACATTTTGAACAAAATATAAGAGCAAGGGCAAATAAGGACGTGAACGATCCAGTATAGAGTAAACATCCCAAGAAAAACCCGAGACTGCAGGTAAAAAGAACGACACACACACTAAAAAGTATCAAACAAAGCTCAAACACAGAGCTATGTTTGAGACTTTTTAGTGTATATGTCGTTTATTTTACCTGTAGTCTCTGGAATTATTTTTGTTTAATTTTCGCGCCAAACCGCACGCACGCATGACGTCACTTTTTTTTCGGAAGTGTCGTCATTTCCTGTTTATTTTTTGTTCCGCCGGAAGTGTCCCCACGACTCATAGATGGCGCTAAAGCAGCCCCATGGGCCGCCATTTTTTCAACATGTGGGCTTCTATGGAAGCTTCGCTACCCATGTACATATACCTTGCCTGTTGCCGACAAACCAGTGTTGCCTACCTCGTTACCATGGCAACCTCCGCTGTTTTCGTCGACCATTTTGTCACACTCGCCGGTCGTGCGCTCGGACTACGCCGCTAATCCTCGTTAGGGCTAGAGAGCGCTCACCGCTCTCGTTCCGACGGCGAGGTTTCGGCGTTGAATGCCGGTCTGTTGCGTTCCATTTTGTCGCGGGAACTCGCGCTTCGATAAAAGCAACGCACACTTCCCGCTCGCAACTTCACGATATGAAAAACCCGAATAAAGAGAGCGACAGCTACGACGACCGCCATCCCGCTGAGCCTCCGACTCCTCTTATGAACGGAAACGGAAGTGGCCTCACAGTGTTGCCGCGGTGTGTCAAACCTACAGAAACTCACCGTTGCTTACGTTTAGCGAAATAAGAAGTGGGAAAAAATGGCGGTGGGAGAGGATCTGGGAAAGGGTAACAAGAAGTTGGCGCCACCCTAAAGCGGAGCGGAAACATGTAGGCACCCTAATTTGCCCAAGCTTCGAACGCCCTGTCCTTGAAACAACCGTGCTCTATCTCTCTCCGCGGGGATCCGATAGCACCGAAGGGTTATCTCGTTTGGAAACAGCAAAGCCCAGAGACTAGTTGTGTCGAAGTTGTTGTGTTGCTGCCACGCAGCCGAAGTGACTCTCCAGTACCGGTGCAGACCCTTATCTTTATTCGTGCTTGCTCTTTTATAACCCTCGCGATAGTGGCGCCGCCACAACAGTCCCCCCCCCCCCTTTTTCAAGAAAAGAAAAAAAAAACAACGACAGAAAAACAAATATTTACAGATTTAATATAACACAACAACGAACACTTACTACAACACAAAATCGTCCAGTCTTCGTGGCCTCGATGTCTGCCTGGAAGATCTCCGTAGTCCTGATGGGGCGACAGATGACTCCGATGACGGTACCGCTCTCCCCGATGTTGTTGTGCGAGGTGACTGTCGTGCAACTGGGAACGGTGTCTCGGAAACGTCTTGCGATGTCGCGTGCGGTGACTGTGGGGGCGCGACCCTGGGTGCCGGTGGTGCCCTTGGTGATGATGAGGTCGCTAATGGTGCTTCAAACCCGGGGTATGGTTCAGGGCAACCTGCGGAGATGACTGGTCGTTGGACCTCACGAGCCTCCGCCGGTTTCATACCCTGCCGTCCTCGAGAAGGTCCGCGTCTTTTCCCTGGTGCTTCACCACCTTCTTGGGCGCCGAGTAGCTGCTGCTGCCTTTTGAAACGTGTCCCGGCACGGCAGTTTGATCCGAACACACTCTCCCGGCTTGAACCGGCTGACCTTGGCTCCACCTACGATGTCCAGCTTCGTCCTGGGGTGACGTCCGCGCAGCAGGCAACCTGTTGCTGCGTGAGGAGTACAACGATAGACGCCAAGACATTCTAGCACGGCGTCCTTCAGCAAGCCCTTCTGTTGCGTCGACTGGCGGGAGAGCGCCTCCTGCACCGCCTGCGCAATGTCCTCTCTCGTCAACAGACCCGCAGCACTCGCACCTCCGGCAGGCCCTCTCTCCAGGGCAGGATGGTTCGAGACCTTGGTGCAAAGCCTCTCCAGAGAAGCCTCGATGCCGGCCAGTCGGTCCTCCATGCTAGTGCGCGAGTCCGAACAGCCTTCCGCGTTGGGGTTCTTGTCGCCCGAGGTGTCTGCTTCGCGGTCAGTGTTGTCCAGCTGGACGCGCTCCGCGAGCGACCGTGTCGCGCGCTCGTGCGCCGCTAGGATATCTCGAATCGCCTCCAACTCGCGCACAGCGCCCTGCGAGTTGACGGTCGCTGCGCGACTCGCGTTCCCTCAGTTCCTGGAGTTGGGACTCGAGCTCGCGCACCATGCTCTCGCTGGCCGACAGTCGACGCGTCAACGCCGCGTTCGATTCGCGGAGCCGCCAAAGTGACCGCGTCCGCGCCCAAGGCCGCGTCGGGTATACAGTCTCGAGCGGGAAAGCCGTCCCGCGCCGTGCAGGACGCTCGATTACTCCGGGGTAGTCCCGAATGCATGATGTAGTGTTGAAATACCTCAATGCCTGACCACTGATTTCGAGGGACAAGCAAGCGGCGGCGTCGATTCCAAGTATATTCGTGCCCCCCGGTACGACGTAGAAGCGTACGTCAGCCTTCCGCTCTCTGTAAGCGACGGCGGCTACAAAACATCCCTTCACCGCAATCTTCCGCTGCGAAAAATCAAACAAATTTGCAGCCGAGTCCTGCAATCGAAGCGAAGAACTAAAATTCTTCTGATACGCATCTTCGGAGATTATCGAAATCGCTGACCCGGTGTTGACCAAAAAGGAAAACAGCGTTCCCTCGACACGGACAGAGATATAGATACCGCTTTTCGGTTTTCCTTGCACGTGAAGAATACTGAGGGCGTCATCCTCGCAGCTATCTGAACAAGCAACTTCTCTGATAGCGCGGCCTTCGTTACCGCGTCCGGTGGTACTTTTGCAAACAGCACGAAAATGTCCGACTTTTCCGCACGCAGCGCACGCTTTGCGTCTTGCTTTACACTTAGCAGAATTCGCGAGATGTCCCGACGACCCGCAACGCTAGCACTTTTTTTCCGGTAGACGATGAAGGCTCACCTTCACGTAAACGCGGTGGTCGTCCGACGTTCGGTGTAGATTTAGCGTCCACCTTTTGCACCGCTGAAGACGATACGAGTTCCTTGGAGTAGCGGACCGCTTCTGCGACCAGACGACCGATGACCAGCGCCCGGTCCAGCGTGAGACCAGAATCTTCCAGAAGAAGGCGCTCTCGTAGCTGCTGGCTTGAAGTCTTTGCCACCAGCTGGTCTCGGATGAATTCGTCCGCCCTGGATCCAAGTTTGCAGTTCGAGGACAGGTCCCGTAGTTCGGCAACAAATGCGTCGATGGAATCCCTGGGGAGCTGTGCTCGCTGCCCGAAGCGGTATCGTGCCACGACCACATTTGAAGTCGCCGCGAAGTAGTTCTCCAGGGCAGCCAGAGCGACACCGTACTCGTCCGGTGCAGCGGGAGACTGTTTGGCTGCAGGAGGTTCACTGGGTTGCGGTACTGGAGGGAACGTCTCAAGAAGAGTATAGAAGATTCTTTGGCCCTCAACCCCGAGGCAGTGTAAAAGTAGGGCCTTCCGCCGAGCAGGTCCGTGGGCGTCGCTTCCCGCTGCCAGCAGGTAGTTGTTGAACACCCGCCGCCATTGCTTCCACGGAACAGCAGGTTTCCCGGGAGCGGGCAGGAAGGGGGGCGGCACCGCGAGGCTCATGGCTTCGCCTCGTCACTCCGTTGATCCCATCCTCGTCGCCACTGTTGCGTTGCTGCCGAAAAGCCGAGGTGACACTCTCCAGTACCGGTGCAGAACAACCTTATCTTTATTCGTGCTTGCTCTTTTATAACCCTCGCGATAGTGGCACCGCCACAACACATTTGAACGAATTTCTGAACAGCTGCAAACCTTCCATGAATGACTGTGTCGGAATCGGTGCTGATGGGGCAAGTGTATTGTGCGTGCAGCGCAACAGCTTGTATACAAGAATGAGGGAGTTGAACTCTGACCTTGTGTGGGTTAAGTATGTTTTCCACTCCCCCACCTTGCGTGCAACGAGGCAGTGGACGTGCTGCCGACGCAGATTGATTATTTTGTGCGAGTAACGTTCAGCTGGTTCTCACAGTCGCCAAAGAGACAAGAATTTTATAAGAGTGTTTATAGTGCCATTAACTGTGGTTTGTTGCCGAAACGTTGATATAGGTGTGTGCGCGACGCGATGGCTGAGCATTGCCGGTGCTTTTCTTGCCATACTTGACCAGTGGAAGGAGGTTAGGACCCACTTTGATGTCGCAAGGACAACTGAGCGTTGTTATTTGGCTAAAATGCTCTTCGAGATGTTCAATGATGAGAATAACGTTTGGTTTGTCCAGTTCCTAAGCCCCATTGTAGACGAATTTGACAAGGTTAACAGAGTGTTCCAGAGCGAAGACCCAGATTCATTAAAGCTGTAGGCAGACCTGAGTTGGTTCGAGAAGTGTTCACTTCAGCGAGTTGTTCTCCCTGCTTACGCCTCTCCTGACTCCGATTGGGAGGGCCATTTGGTACATGTTACATTTGCTACATGTTACATGTTACATTTGGTACAATGAGTTGGAAAAGTCGTCGCTCTGCGAGGACGAGAAGACTGCCATTCTCGAACGGTGCCGTGCCTTTTTGGTTGCATGCATTAAGAGTGTCCTGAAACATTTGCCTTCAAATTTGAAGTTATTAAGTGACCTCCACGCCTTGCACTGTAACAGCAGTAGCAAAGTTTTTTGTGATTTTTTGTTCAAGACATTTTCCCAGCTCATGAAGTTGTCCGATGTTTCCGCTATGGAGTCAAAGAGTACTGACGTTCTACAATGTAGGCTCCGTGACTTTCGTGACGACTCTGTCACGAAATTCTGGAAGAATGTGAAAGAAGCCACAAACAGTGATGGATCGTGCTTGGTTCCATTGCTATCGCAACTTGCCGTATCACTGCTTGCGGTACCACTGTCTAACGCTGCAGTAGAACGCGTGTTCAGGTCACCGTCACAGAGACGGACTTGTGAAGCAGAATGTTGATGGAAACGCTCGAGAACATTTTGTATGCTAAATTCGGTCTGTGGGGCAAACAGCCGTGCTGCAAGGACTTTGTTCCTTCAGAGGTTTTTCCGACGCGTTTTAATACCACAGTGATGTACCCGTGCTCTGCCGTTGGTTCTGCGAACTAGTGATGCTATTGGTGTGAATATTTCTATTTGATGTATACAAATTTATTATGTGTCTTTGTGTTTAAAATAAACGTTTCAAACTGTCAGCTTCTGTTTTTGGCTATTTTTAGGCTATTTTTCTGGATCCACATTTAGCTCATTTTGGGCTATATCTCGTAGAAATTTGCCTGGTCAGAGTACAAACGCCTGGCAACCCTGTGAATCTTACGGTCGGAGTTTGTGGCTGGGGACGTTTTGACGGATTGAAAGGTGATATTGTCACGGGTGGTGACCAAAAGAACAATAAATAAACAGGAAGAAAGAAACGTTTAATGTGGCGAACTTGTGCCAAAAATGAAAGGGTACAGAAAATAATAACAGAGCGTCGCGGGCGTCGAAGTCGGCGTAGAGCAGAGTCGAACGCTGGGGTGAGACTGACCCCAGCTTGCCACGCGGAGCCGCTTTTGTACACGCGTGGGCTTCTGGAGCATTCGGTGTAGAAGGTTCGGTGCCTAGAACATTCTAACCTAGAATCAGCAAGACGGTTCTCGAATTTACCAGAACGTCACATTACAGTGTCAACAAAAATGTATAGCCGCGGCCAGGAATCGAACCCTGGCTTTTCGGGTGGGAGACAAGCGCGATAACCGTTCGGCCCCCGCGCGCTTTTTTTTTTTTTTTTTTTTTTTTTTTTTTTTATTTATTGCCATAAATGAACACAAACAAGACAGGCACTTTCAATACTATACAATGTAGAGTTGCCTGCTAACATTGCATGTTAGCGGCGTTAAGGGGTTTAAAAGAGTGCCGCCTGCCGGTCTTTCGGCTGGCGGGAAGGGGTTAAAATTCTCGAAGCATCGCTAAGCTTTCGAACGTCGGCAACCAATCCATTCCCGAATAGACTTTCTGGTACACTGGGGCGAGCATGGCAACATGCTCAATAAAGTAAAGTCGGACAGATCGCAAATCCAGATCAGCATGACGTACGGCCATCCTACTCTTCCAGATAGAGTGCAAACCCAGTAGTAGTACAAGGTCGTACGGGAAAGACTTGTCCAGCACTGAGAGAAACCTAATGCCACGAGCCGTGAGCGGCAGATCTTTTTTGAGCGTGCGCTGGAGCACATCCCAGAAAAGGATGGCATCCCAACAATCAAGGAACACGTGTTCCACAGTCTCTGGGCTCTTACATAGGTGGCAATCTTCACCCCACGGTACAGTCAAGCCCCTTCTCGCCAACCATGTTTTGACAGGGAGGGTATCTGTGTGTAACTTGAAAAAAAAACTTTTGACTGAACCCCGGATTGCCATCCTTTTCACTCGGGCAAGCACATCACGATCCGAGTTGTCAGGGTACAATGCTCGATACAGTGGCACTGGAAATAAAGTGTCGACAAGGTCTCGCGATAGATGTTTTCGAGACACCGAACTCAAATACTCCATGGAAAAACGCGCTCTGAGAAATTGGTAAGCGCATACAACCTCTTTGAGGAAACCGTTTACGCTTCCACAATAGCTGTCACACGACGAAACGACGAACTCTGGTAATGCTCGCCATAATTGTACTTGGATCACTGTTCGTAGAAAAGGGTTCGCCTGGTCCCGCAAAAACAGAAACCTTGACACCAGTTGCCGTACAAATAGGTGAGACAAACTTAGTCCTCCTGACCTCACACGACGGAAAAGGTTGTCTCGCCTGCACCGTTCCCACTTTGAATCCCAGATAAAAACAGCAAATACTCTGTGCATTCGTTGCAAATGAATACGCGAGCATTGTAACACTTGCAATAGATACCAAATTTTGGCTACAAAGAATAAATTGCAAACGGTAGCCCGCGTGAATACAGAAAAATATTTTCCATTCCACTTAGTCGCTTTGACACTCATCTTTTCCACTTCGTCATGCCACAACTCATTGCTGTTTTGATAGTGCTTCAGGGGCACGCCCAAGTATACGCCTGGCTCCGTAGACCACTGGATGGTTTCGAACACAGGCGGAGCAACATCCCAGTGCCCGTGCCAGATCCCCGCACTCTTTGTCCAATTTACAGCGCATGCAGTTTGATTACAGTATTTTTTCGTGAGCTGGACAGCTTCTGAAACACTCTCACGGTCGTTACAAAAAATGACGACATCATCCGCGTACGCGAGAAGCTTTACTTCACACGCGTTTAAAGAAAAACCACGCACAGCACGACTGTTGATGACACTAAGGCAGAAGGGTTCAAGAAAGATAGCGAACAATAAAGGCGAGAGCGGACATCCCTGGCGGACCGATGCTAACACTGGAATGCGTCTGGTCACGCTTTTGTTGATTATAAGGCTAGTCGTACAGTCCCTATATGCCATTTTTATCCCTTCTAAAATCATTTTCCCGACGCCGACGTGGTTTAAAATACAGAACAGTATTTCATGTGACACCCTGTCGAATGCTTTCTCGAGGTCTATTTGCAAAAGCGCTACTCTGCGTGCATCTCGATCACAAAGCTTTAATACACTTCGTGCTACATGAACGTTGCTCAGTATCGTGCGCCCCTTGATGCCACACGTCTGATGTTCCCCTACCACGTCTGTAATTACCCCTTGCAGTCTCTTTGCAAGAATTTTCATTAGAATTTTATAATCGACGTTGGCTAACGTAATTGGTCGATAGTTGGCTACATTTCGCAATTTACACGGGTCTTCACTTTTTGGAATAAGGACTGTATGAGTAAAAACAAAGGAAGGGGGGAGAGCCCGGCGTTCGTAACATTCACGGTACACACGTAGTAAAAACCCGGCGATGTCGTTCTTGAACTTTTTAAAAAAAGTAGCGCTTAACCCATCCGGGCCTGGTGTCTTTCCGGATGGCATCTCGTCGATGGCTTCTAATATTTCGGTGAAACTTATCGGCTCTTCTAAACGTTTTCTAACGTCGCTGCTTATCTGTGGTACTGCCGAAAGGAAGTTCCTCGCAAATCCTTCTTCATTTGGGACCCTCTGATTCAGCAATTCTTCATAATAATCCACAAAAGCGTGCTCGATCAGCCCTGGGTCTCTTGTCGTGATGCCTTGATAATCGACTTCGATAATTTCGTTGACACGCCCGTATCTCCTTTCCGTAGCTAATGCACGCTTTGTCGGCGTCTCACCCGCAAGAAATCTTTCGGACCGCGACCGAACAATTGCACCCCTATAGCGTTCAGCCTCTATGGCCTGCAGTTTACCTTTTATGTTATTTATGTCCTCGATGAACAACCCCGGCGTTTTACACTCCTCTAAAACCAACTGCCTCAAAATGGCACGTAACTGGTTTTCCTCTCTTGCCTGTTCGTGCTTGAGGGCACCTGACCTTTCAATTGCGTCCATTTTTATTGCTAATTTGAACTCTTCCCATTTATAAACACATAGACTACTTTTGACACTTTCTAATGTCTCAATCCGCCGTTTCACCGCGTCGGTGAACACTTCATCATCTAGAAGCTTAGTGTTCATTTTCCAGGTCCCCCAGTTAAATCGGGGTCGATCTTTCTTTTTGGCACCTATCTCAAAGGTCACCAGGCAATGGTCACTAAAACTGATCTGGTGAACGAGGTAAGCATCACACAGAGGCACAAGCTCTACGGAGACGTACGCCCTGTCTAGTCGCGCGTGACTGCGCCCTTGGAAATGAGTATACTGTACGCCCTTCATGCCCGTCCCACAGTGCGCCACGTCCTCCAGATTATGCTCATTTGCTAACTCACTCCAGACAGCACCGCTTCTGTCTCTGCGACGGCTTTGAAACGCCCTATCTTCGGGATCACAAGTGCAATTAAAATCGCCCACCACAATCAGAAGCCTCTTACAGTTAAGATAGCTTGCTAGGCTTTCAAAGAAAGTGCACCGTTGTGCTTCTGAGTTCGGCGCGTACAAACAAATCACTCGGTACTCTTGGTCCGCCAAGCGGAAGTCGCAAAGAACAAGGCGCCCATCATCGTGTGAAGTGACCTCCTCTACAGAAATACCAATTGAGTTCTTAATGAACAGGCAGACACCCCCCGACGTCCCCACCGCATGGCTGACACATATGTTATAACGGGACTGGAATTGGCGCGCCATACAGTCTGTGAGCTCCTCGCTCTCAATTTTTGTCTCCTGCACGGCTATGACATCTAAGTCCTTTTCAAGAAATATGCGCCTGAGCTGGTACTGCCTCCGCCTAGCTGAAAGCCCTCTATACGTTCAAGGTGCCTATGCGCAGACAGGCCGCGCTCGATGCCATATTCTTGAGAGAAAGGAGCCTACACTACGCGGGCAGTCTAGCAACCACTGCTATCGAACGTCGAGGGTGTTACCACCACTACTGAGACAGGCGGCTCTCACGGTTACCGGGTGGCGATCGGCTCCGCGAAGAATATCGGCCCTTTTTCCCGACGAGAGTCCACTGACGCTCCAGGCGACGAAGTGCCAGTTCGTCCGTGACTGCTGCCCTGTCTGCCAATCTTTTCTTCGCAGTGGTCGCGTCGTTATTAGAGTCGTCGCTAAGAGCTGAAGCCGGCGTCGCTTCGGTGGTCCCATCCCGAGCGTTCTGTTCCGTTTTTTCAGTCTTTTCCGTGCCGACTGTATCATCCTTCTGTGGCTGGTCGCTGACCACCGCAGCCCCAGGGGCGCCCGCACGTCTTGAGTCCTCTGCCGACGGCTTCTTAGCTGTCGTTTCCTCCGAAGTCGAGTCTTTGGATCGACGTTTCTTCTCGCACTCTTCACTGGGCTCTGTAGCCCCCGTTGAAGACGTCGACGGCGCCGATCCTGTCGCTAGACGAACAGGAACCGAGGGGGCCGCCGCACGCTCCGCCTCGTCCACATCCATCACGTGTTCGCTCGCTTCGTCATCGGCGTTCCGAGCACCCGCTGCTCGGGCGTAGGACTTGATACACTCCTGTCGCTCGTGTCCATACCCGCGGCACTCGCTGCAGCGAGGCGCCTTGCAGTCACGTCGAATGTGACCGGATCTCTTGCACCGCAGGCATTGCGGCGCTCGTCCCGGCACAACAACCAGCACGGCACCGCCGGAGACCCGGAGCTGATGCGGCAGGCGTTCCAGCGATGTCCCTTCCTTCAGCGCTAGGCGTGCCACACACGTAGTCGTCTCGACCTCTTCGAACCCGTCGATGTGCCACCTTTCACGGGTTATCTCCCGGACTACGCCGTAGTCTCCCAGCGCCTTCTTAAGTGTGTCACTGGGTACGTCGAGTGGCACCCAATGCAACTTCATGCGTACCTCCCGCCGCTCAGGGTCGATCGGCACACACCAGCCGCCCTTCACCTGGAACTTGCCGGGCTGCAACAGCTGGTCTTTAGCAGCGGTTGACTTGAGACGAACCGTCCAGACGTGTCCCATCTGGAACACCCCCATTCCAGCAACTTGCTTGAGAACGCCGAGCTGCCGCAGAGGTTCCTTAAAATCCTCGATTCGGTAGGGCCTTGCTCCGATATCGGCATGCAGAAACACCGTGCGTTTCAGCGGGTCGCTCACTGGCAGCGTAGGCAGCAAGAAACGATAATCAGCGGGCAAATCAACAACCTTATCACCGCGGCAAGGGATTGCCGCTTGCTCAGCTCCGACGGATCCCATGACTCTGCGACCGTTTGCTTCGACAGCCGGACGAAGAATCCAAGCTACGCTACCGCTTCGGAAGCTCGTTTTAACCGCTGCCTATGTTGACGGCGGCAGCGTCAATCTCCACGAGCCAGTCAATCCGGCGTGAGCGCCGTTGCTAGGGATGTCTATCACTGCATGGGTGTCCTCCTCTCCCTCTTTTTTTTCCTCACCCAGTTGGGGGTCCACGCAATCGGATGCAGGCGTCCCGGTGACTCTGTCGTTACTGTCGTTTCAGCGTGTTGCCAAGGTTGCTCTGAACGTAACCTACGTAACCGCGTGGCCCAGACATTAGGGAGTTTTCGTAGATGGTTTTTGCCGTCCCGCAACGCTCTCCGCAACCCGCTACGATACCAGGAACTGTACAGTCAAGGCTATCGGCGCGCAGGTGCAGCAGCAGCTTCTTCGTTGCGGAGGGCTTAGCGGAGGGGGGAACGCGCTCTACGAAAACTCCCTCTAGTGCGTTCGTCAACGCTCATCAGCACCGCAGTCCTTCCGTCGCTTCCCCAACATATCGCCGCTGGTTTGAAACGCAGTGAATAAAAATCGGAGCAAACCATTTATGGTCGAATGGTTGCCATGCTGAAACCCGAGCGTTGTGCTGGTTATGCGCTGAGCTGGCACATAGCACGGTACGACCTGTTTTAGACCGCCGTATTTACCCGATGGTGGCGACCCCTATGGGTCGCTGGTGCCGCGAATAATCAAGAAAGCTACCTTTGTGTAACAAAAAAAAAACAAGAAAAAAAAACGTTTGCAATGTAAATAATTTACACGTGGGTAACTCCGCTAAATGGCTCACCATTGCTTTCTTCCTAACTTTCAAATTTATTGTTCCCGATGAGAAAAAACAACAAAAACAAATAGCCCAATATAAAAGATGACGTTACCTGAGTGAAGACCATTTTTGAAATGGGATTGTAAATATGAGTATTGCCAAGAATAGCGACCGCATTTCTTTGTATTTTAGGGTGCATACAACTCATGGAGTTGTTTCGGGAAGATGATGCGTGCATGAGCGGACGAAAAACCAAGTAGAGAATTTTTTTATCATCTTCTTTGGTGGTTCGCACGCTCTCCCCTCCCTCTGCATTGCAAATAGACCTCTTGGCAGTGTGCTGTCTTAAAAGAAAACTGAAGCGGTTTTGTATTTAAGAAAAACATTTAAATCGTCTTCAATAGACCCTTTTCAAAAGTCAGAGTCACCTTATGGCAGTCCCATGAGCTCCAATATTGCCGCTCTAATGGCGGTGATAGGAGATCATGCTCGGCTAAATCAAGCACCCTCGATTTCGTGAGTCGAAGGTGACGTAAGGGGACCAACACCTTTTCCCCTTTCAGCTCTATGTTTTCGAAGACGTTCGCATTTTCTGGTGTGGAGAAACTGTGTAGTGCCGCCATTAAAGCGTCGGGTTTGGCTCTGCACAGGGTGGGTAGACTGACTTTCGGGAAGGGTCTATTGGCCTTCAGGACATCGAATATTGATATTAGTTTTCAATTTGGTGCCCGGAGGCTACAGAAAATATTTTTTAGAGTACCGTTCAAACCCCTCTTTCCCGGAGTGTGTCGTCATATACAGTTTTCGGAATCGCCGCCCTCGCGCATCTTCAGCGGGAGCACGCTGGCGGCGTCGCCCCTGTCGTCTCTTGTTCGTAGGGAGCCTAGAATGTAGAGAGGGTCCAACTCAAACCATGGGGAGTGTTTGCTGCTCAATGGCAGACGCCTACATCGGATATTGATCGCAAGTGGGCATGCGCTGCGTTACTGTGTAGCGAGTATAGGAAAGCAGGCGGAAAGGCGAAGACGCTCACGGACGACCAACGCGTTCGTCACCTGTAGCTCGTATTGCAAACGCGGCCCAGGAACCACGTGACCGCGACCGAAAGCTCGGTAGTACGTACAGGCTCTCTGATTGTTCGCTGCCACCTAGCAGTTGTCGGCCCCCACTCGTCGGAAAGCGATTGTGACGAATTGGGCGGGTCTAATGTGCCTGACATTATCACGACGGGACTTAAGGTTCTTACAAATTCCGCAAGCTTTTTACGTCTCGCAAAACTCGATCGACCGTAATCTGAGTGCAGCGGCTAAGAAGGACGTACCGATGAAAATGATATGTTTGCCGCTAGGGGCGCCCTGGTCGGGATACGAGTTGTGTCCTCTCCTTTCCTCATATTTTCAAAAAGGTCAGAATAAGACGTCACGACTGGTGTCAGTGCGAAGGAATATACCTGGCAAGCTTGCCATTTCACGCGCTGTCCACAGGAGCAACAAACGCTTGACGGCCGAAATATGCGTATGACGTAACGACTGGTCGGAGGGTATTCGAGTTTTCTCGCGTTTAGTTACATCTTCGGGGAAAACAAACGCGATATTCAGATTCACAGGATAAAAATGCTTTAGAATTCTCCTCTAACTCGTTTTTTTTTCTTCAAAAATCTATTTAGCTTTGCTTTAAGGAATACTACACTGTATTCTGCTCAATGAAAATAGCATAGTAACCAAAAGTATCTGCGTAACGAATGAATAAATTATTTTTATTCTTACAGGTTCGAGGCTTTCTTGGCAACGTAATGCTGAGCTATTTCCTGGGTTTTCTTTTCTACTTGGCTTGCGAGAAGCCCTTTGTCAACCTGGAACGCATGTTGTTTGATAAAGTGACGAAGGGAAAATTGTCGTTTAAGGACCAAGACTGCCACAAGTCTGCAGGCCATCCCGGCAAGTGACAGTAAACATTCTAAAATAATAAATAAAAATGAGACACTGGACCCGCACATCAATTGCAACTGTCAATAAATGTCATTCTCCGCGAGCCCGGAGGTGCCATCCCAAATAAAAACGACTTGACGCAGACCGGTACATTTTAAAGAGTTCATATGATGACTGAGGGTAGATTTTAATCGCACCTAGATATTAACGCTCCTGTAAATTTACAAAAAACAAAGGGTGCGGGTATTCATTACGCGGAGTAGTTTTTTGCTTTTGAAAGTTTGTCGTCTGATTAGCCCAGTGCATACTTCCTTTCCGCTTGCTTGTAAACAGTACTTCTGTCTGTAAAGAACTTTCAAAGGCTGTATTTAAGAATAATAACTAGGAAAGACCATGATGTTTCCTGCGGAGGCGGTGTTAGTGTCATCCTTGAAAAGAAAAAAACGTCCTCTTCATCCTTTCTCTGAGTGCCCTTTAATCTTTTCTTTTTTTTTAGGTGGGGGCATTTATTTGTTTTGATCTTCCAATATTTGACCCAGTCATGAGGCTTTTAGGACCTGATGTACCTCGTGCATATCGAAGTATACGTATTTAATCTTACAGATAATCGCGCGCCTCGGCCACGTCCTCTAAGCCCGGTTTGGCGAGAACAAAAAGTCTTGACAATCGGACAAATGAAACGAGTGTGGCTAAGCAAAAATGACAAAATAATTTATACCGGGGGCTTAGTACGATATTAGTAATACTCCCCAGAGGCACTAGAGCTGGTCGACACGGACAAGTGAGCCCGAGGTGTGTTCACGCGAACGGTCGTCTTGCGGACGTCGCCCTGGGATCCACGTCTTCGGGGCCTTCTGTTCACGTGGGGACGAGGTCCCGCTGTTCCGTATGGCGCACCCGCATACTGGTAACCAAGGCCACATTGCGGAGGGAACATGCCACCTGCCACAGGCATTCCCCAGTTCGTGGGAATCCCTCCTGTCGGGTACATGCCCATGCCTCCCATGCACATCGATGGGTCCTGGTATGGCCCTGCAGACATGGCTGCATGCTGCATCTTGTACGGGTAGTCGGGCTGCGGCTGGAAATTTGGCGGGGATTGAGACAATTTGCGTTCGTGCCTGTAGTAGGAGTTCCTTCTTGGTCTTCGCTTGCGGACCGTAATGCTGGTGGGGCGATCATCCACGTCACTCAAGACCTCGGTCCGGCTGGTGAAGTTTGTTTCCTCGGTCGAGTGCCGCGCACCGACTGCCCGTGATCTGGACCTCCGGTTTCTCTTCGGGAGGGCCGACGTGGACGCGGACAGTGGTCCAAATGTCTCAGGCGAGGAAGAACCTGAATTGGATACCAGGCCGGCCGCTGAGTGGACAGGTCTTAGCTCTCTTCCGTTCTTTTCCACCTCGTTGGAGGATGACCTACCTTGACCCTTCTCTCGTTTGTAACGGTTCTCGGCGGTTCGTTTGTCTTTGATGTGCCTGCGGCAGGTAGCAAAATACAATTGAGAGAAATGAGAGTACGGCGTGTCATTTTTGGCGGGAGTTCGTTCAAGATGCTAAATTATCAAGTCACTCTCATGTTTGAGTATGTCGCGAAGAGCGGTTTATTAATCGATTGAGCGCTTGAAGTGCTGTAAGAAAATTTCCGATTAACGAACATAAGGCGGGCGTCTATTTTCAGGAGCTATAGTATTCTGAGTAGGAACGTGATTGTGAAGATTCGAGCACAATAACATGGATGCGCTTACAACGGTCTATGCGTGGCTCGTTCCTGCTCCCCGCACCGCAAATTTCGTGACCTTTTAAAGGTTTAAATAGAATGGCCAGGAGCTGTCCTTGATGAATATTAGACGCCTCTCGCTCTTGCTTATGTTAAGCTGTTGTTTTTCTTCTACCGGAACGGGCAGCAACTGCCTGAATATGATAAAATAAAAGACACGAAACTCGTAATATTTATTGAACATGCAAGTGGCTCGATTTCACCTAAGTGCGAGATATGTAATTTTTAATGCTATTTATTGATTATATTCTGTTATTCTAGTAATTATAACAGCCATAAAAAACACGTTTTTGTGGCCTTTGAAAAACGTGCTCATTGTTTTTTCTGCGAGTAGAGCTGGTTTAACCTACACCCCTGCTTACCCTTTTTCTAATTTGAACTTTAGCTGCGAAGTCATAGCTGTGTGTCATGTCTCGTTAATATATGATCCCCGTTTAAGTAATACGTCCCGCTAAGTAAACAAACGTTTCAAAGACAAACAAGGTAAATACGCTTATCGTCGTCTCGTTATTATGAACGACTCACATTATGGATGATTCTTTTGGTGAAGGGGGCACGGAGGTGTCCATATTAACGAGAAATGACTGTAGCTACAACTTTTGGCTCGCAACTGCTGCAGTATGAAGAACACCGAAGAGCAAAGAGCTATCGACAAGACGCGGGACTCTCACTTAAGCTTCCTCTTGATGCGCTCTCTGCGCATCCACGGGTGCTTCATCGCCCTGGTGGCGGTGCACCTGTAGAGCACGATGGGTTCGAGCAGGTGCCTGATGAGGTTCGTGCACGTCTTGGATACTTTGTACTCGGGCGGGAAGGGGATCTGGCGGCTCATCTGAGCGCGCACTTGCTGGAACGGGTTGGAGTCGTCGAAGGGCAGCTGACCACAGACCATCACGTAGAGGATGACCCCCAGGCTCCACGTGTCGTGCCGCTTGGGAAGGTACCGGATGTTTTGGATCACTTCGGGTGCAGCATACGCCGCGCTGCCGCAAAAGGTTTCGCTCAGCATCTTGCGTCGGTTCACGGGGTTGTCTGGGGCGAAAGGAAGGGGAACGTCGTGCCGCTCGAAAGCCACAAAGCTTTGTTGGGCGCTAGTAAGGAACCAGCCTTATATAGGTCAACGCGCTGTTTCATAACAAGCCCGCACGAGGTATGGACAAACGGGCAGTTCCCACACGAGGTGGGCACACTGCGCGTTCGCGGGAACCCGATTCCCGTGAAGCGTAGCGTCTGCTCAAGCGACCTGCCAATGCGGAGTCCAAGTTCGTCTGCTTCTTGCACAGGGGTTGCAATGATGTCAGAACGCCCAGCTCTTACTGGCTGATTGAAAAAAAAAAAAATATAGTGAGTAGACCTTAAAGGGGCGGTGCAACGATATTCAATTGGAATGTTTTTCACGTTACACGAGCTTACTGGCACTAGTGGGATTCAAGGTTACTCGCACGCAACGCCACTGGCCAAGAAACTCCTTTGTTGCGGTGTAATTTCAGAGACAAAAGCGATCATTTTCATTCAATATCTCCTTTGCAAAAATTTGATGACGTAAAGTGGGGATCGCAGTAAAGTGGGGACACCCATATGACGATATTTGAATGCTGTTCATAGATTGGACCCGAGCATTGCGTGGGCACTCGATTTGGGCTCGTGATAATCGATAGCTGAGAAGAATTCGAGTAGTGGCCCGTGTCCAATCGCTGCAACGACGACAATAGCCGAGCCATAACAATGTTTGGAACTCAGCGCGTGTCCTGTGCTTTGCCAACCCCAGCACGTGGCTATGATCAACTTTGGTGGCATATAATCGGCTTCAGATCACGTGGCCGCTTGTTCTGGCTACGAGTTGAGGGGGTGAACGCTGCTCGTTTTTCTTTAATTTTTTACTGGGACGTCTATTGCGTGTGGTTGAAAAACGAACGCGTGTTTCATAGGTCATTAACGTCAGGGATTCGTTCTAAGCGGTACTTGCGCAAAGTACAAAAATTGTTGCATCACCCCTTTAAGGCAGCAAGCATTGAGGTCTATTCACTATTCTTTCAATCAAAGCCAATCAGAGCTCGGCGTCGTTCTGAAGTCACTACAACTCCTGCGCAAGAGGCGGACGACTTGCTCTCCGCATAGCAGCGCCACTACAGCGGCCTGACGTAAGGGTCGCGTGTCGGTGCACACTCCGTTTTATTTTGAATACGACCGCTGCAGAAGCCGCATGAGCGAGCTCCGGGCTTTCATCGTCTTTGACAAGCTAGTGCGCTCGTGCGGTGCAAGCATTCTTCAGGGCAACATGCTCATGCCTGTAGCTTCGGCTTCGCTCGTACAAAACGTGAAACAAGATGTAGAATCAGCTATCGGTATGACGTGGTGCTCGAAGGGGTATTCACACGAGGGAGAAATCCCGGGCATTTCTCCACGGCACACGCATCCTGCGACGAAAACATCAGGCGTTTCGATGTGCAAAAGCCTCGCGTTTTCGTCTCGTGATGCGCGCGCGCCGGGGAGAAATCCCCGGGATTTCTCCCTCGTGTGAATACCCCTTTAATACTCTTGCAGAAAAAAAAAAATGATAGTCACCCTCGTTCTCGTATCATCTTCAACCTGACGGCAATTTAATACCTCACCCTGTGACCGAACGATTGACATTTTTTCTTCGAGTACTTACGAGCCCACTTCAGATTGAGTAATTTATTGTGTATGACAGTAGTTTTTCGAGTCGCCTCAGCATCTGTGGAGTTCGGCGATCAGGTCAGAGCTGACCTGCATAACTCCCAGCAATATGCATGGTGCGTTTAGCTAAGATTACGTCTTCTCTGAATAAAAAAAAATTCTGCAAATGAAAACATTGCTTATTCCTTCGCTAGGGCGTTCAAAAGGCTTCACTTGGCTTTGTGCGTAAATAAATAAATATATATTTGTATTATGTTATCTCTGTAAACAAATGAGTTTCATCAAGGGGATTATACCAAACAGGGAGTGCATCTATGCGAATCGTTCACTCAAAAGTTTTAATGTACTACAGAAAGGGGCACACTAGCACCACGCTCTAAGAAAAGAATCTGGCGCAGTACAGATATGATTCTGGTAAGTACAAGTAGACGGTTTGGGCGACATCGTCTATTCTGTGTGGCCAGCTGTTGTGTGCAATGAAGGCGCGAATCGACTCACAGACGTATCGTACAAAGGAGAAGTCTGCCAGCTTGACCTGGTTGTTGGGGTTGAGGAGGATGTTCTCGCACTTGAGGTCTCGGTGCGCGATGTGCTGCTTGTGAAGGTAGGACACCGCATCCACGATCTGCTCGAAGAACACGAACGCCTTCGTCTCCGAGAAGCGGCCTTCGCTCTGCATGCATGCGCCGCCATCGGTGCTTCAAAGTGAGGGATTGAACTTGGCACGTCAGCGTATTTCTCAGACACAGAGATAATTTTGAAAAAAAATGAGACGTTTACAATCCTCTGTAACGCCGAATTAGAACGCATGCAGCTCTTGAGGAGGAGGAGGGGAAGGTACGGAGAGGAGGGTATGGCCCCTACTCCTCATCCGTACCCTCCCCTCCTCCTCTCATGCTCGCCTCCCATTTAGCGGGAAATTTTCCTGCTAAATTTAGCGGAAAAATTTGTCCCTAAATTTAGCGGGAAATTTTTCCGCTAAATATAGCGGTAAAAATTGTCCGCTAAATTTAACAGGAAATTTTCTCCGCTAAACTTAGTGGGAAAATTTCCCCGCTAAATTTAGCGGGGAAACTTTTCTGCTAAATTTAGTAGGGAAAATTTTCCCGCTAAATTTAGCGGGGAAACTTTTCTGCTAAATTTAGTAGGGAAATTTCTTCCGCTAAATCTAGCGGGAAATTTTTCGCTAAATTTAGCGGGGTAATTTACCCATATGCAACGCGTGGTGACGTCACGAGTGACGTCACTCGTGAGCATCGTGACGTCACGTGTGACGTCATCATGGGAAACGTCCCATAATGCCCCGCACGGTTACGCCGACGCCGACGGCGACACCGCTCAAGCCGGAAACGGGCGCCTAAGAGCTGCGCTCTAAAAATCTTAATGCGTAGACTAACACGCGGCCCTGACGTCACTCCGCTGTAGTGACGCTGCCGTTGGAACGGCGGATGTAGAGAGCCTTGATTGTAGAGAAGGTCCACCTCGAACCATGGGGAGCGTTCGCAATTAAAAGGCGGACGCCTTCGGCACCGATTGGTTGCAAGCATATTCGCGACTCCAGCGAACTATAGGAAGTATTCACTGGCGGCCATAGCTGTGTGCACGACTGCTGAGCGCGTGCTGATGGCCAGCTTCCAGTTCTTTTGTAACGTGCATTCCGCACCTTCAAGATTGCCGGTCTTAGCAACCTATTATTGTGGGCTCTTTCAGAGCATGCGCTCTAGACATCACCCACAAATATGGCGCCCAGTGAATACTCCTTATAGAGGGCGCGCTACTCAGGCAAAATGGCGGACGAAAGGAGGTCGTTTTCGTCGTTCAGCACGCGGACCACCACAAATTCCTGCACTGCAGCGTAAAATCAGTGTTACATTTGAAAACAAAGCGGTTTTTCGACGGTAGAAACCTTCTTCTTGTCAGTGCGTAGGAATGACACGGCGGAGTCATAAAAATAATTACTGGAAACGATGTTTGTTTCTATGCTGCCTACGAGAACCAAGCAGCGATAGCAGACGACAGAGTCGAAACGACCTCCTCTCCTGAGCTTCTCGGCGCTGCCGCTACGCGGCGTCGATTTCGCTAGAGTCGCGAATACACGTGCTGCGTTTTCGCGTGGCGAGGAGGAAAGCAGGCGGAAAGGCAGAGACGCTCGCAGACGATCAACGCGTTCGTCACCTCCTCGTAGCTCGCATTGCAAACCCGGCCCATAAACCACGTGACCCCAATGGGGCAGTTGGACACTCTCTGTAATAGACCCCTTTCGAAATTCACGTGGCGATTATTAGAAGGTCAGAACCACTGCACAATGGCGGAACAACTGACGTCGTGAAAAGTGCAAGTCATTCCATATGATAGCGAACGTCGGAGCGCGGCCAACGCTAATATCCGACCACCCAATCAAACAACGTCGAAAGTGCAATGTCACTGCGCTCATCACCTTGTTCTGTGGGTTTCTTTTTTCTTCTGCTCCAACCAAACGCATAAACTGTGCCGTGACGTTGCGGCTTTAGTCCGCCATTGTGCAGGGATTCCACAGCTGCCAAAAGAGGGCAGTATTTCGAAAGGGGTCTATACGGGCTCTCTAAATACGAAAACCTCACGCAAATTTGGTTTCCGCGCACGCGCATTGCACCAACCTGGCGTGGCAAAGGCGGGCTTGTTTGTAAGTGTGTAACCAGCGCGATGGGCCTATACGCCTCGCAAGTGGGCTTATCACCGGAGATGTATTTTCAAGCTAGCGGGGAAACATAACTGATGAACTTCGACTTCGACAGCAGCTGCGGCTTAAGGGAAACGACTACTAAAAGAAAAAATAACGCCTCGCAAGTGGGCTTATTTTATTTAGTCGTCTTCTGCGTGTACATGTCTGGAAAGGGTCTATACGGGCTCTCTAAATACGCATGGTTTCCGCGCACGCGCATTGCAGAAAGGAAGTAGCGGTGACGTCAAGAACGCCGAGCCCTGATTGGCTGATCGCGACCCCCCTATCTGAGCGTCGTCTGCTCCTTTGCAACGTCGTCTGCTCGCAACGTCGTCTGCGTCTAGGGCGTCTGTAGGGCCTCCGTCGTTCTTGCGACTTCTGCGAACGGGGTGTCTAGTCAAGTTGAACGCGGCGCCGCGCTGAGCAGCTTCGTAGCTTGCGACGGACTTGGACATGCTCTACGTTCGACGTTGGACGTCGGCGCCGCCGACGCAGGCTATCCCAGAAGCCCTCGCGCGAATGCCTCATTCGGGAATTCGGTTGGCGGGGTCGTCGGGGCCGGTCAGAGTGTGCGAGATGCTGATTTCTGGGATCTGAACCTGTCGTTCTTGCCGTGTGTCGTGTGCTGTTGTCGTGTTCCCGTGTTGGTGTGCGTATTTAACGTTTCGTGCGCTTGACTGGGCGATTGTGTGCGTGGACGTGGACCGCTCCGAGGATGCGCTACCCTCGATTCTCGATAGGCCTATCGACCTAACGAGCCGGTGGTGGTGGGCCGTGGTGTTGGGGTGCCGGCAAAAGCTGGAACGGGCCAGAGGTAGGGTTAATTAGAATTAAGGATGACCTAATGTGTGTGCTATTTATAATCATGTGCCAGTCGCACTCACCGGCAGTCGTTCCCGATCGAAAAAGCGTCGTCGAATGTACTGGAACGGCGGTCACGGAAACCTCTGAACTATTTAGCCGGCCAGAAATTTTCAATTGAGCTGTCCCAGCTTGTAAATGATCTCAGCTTGTAAATGATAGTAGCGATGAATCCTGTATTGTTTGTATAGGCTTTGCAAAGTGCGTTACAATTTCAAACGCGTACATTGCGTAATTTAGGCATCGTCCGCTCTCTTCGGTGTCCGTTTCTTAAGTCAGTGTGAAAATATATGATGATAACATCCCGGCTACCTGTCAGAAATACGTTTCTGTGGAATATCGAGTGCATAGAGTTTATTGAAGCATTTCGGCAAAATCGCCGGAGTCGCTTGGCACGATTCCGGCGAACCTTCAAGCAGCTAAATTCGACGGTTATCGGGCTTTTTTTTTTTTTTCGTTGACATTTGTGTGGCAATTAGGAGAAAATAAATGCTGGTTTGCACTCGTTATCACCATCATTTGCTTGTTTTTCAACTCCTAACCGCTACCCCGAATGGTTGTTTTGGAGCGTGACATGACAACATGAAGACGAACCACACTGACCGATTGCCTCTAGGCTAGATGGCGCAAGCTACCGCCCATAGATAACCCCTAGAAACGATGCGGTTGCCACGGAGACGCGCATGCGTAAAGTGGGGCAGTTTGTCGGGGCACGCTGGACCAGCGTTGGTCTGCGCTGGACCAGCGTTGGTCTGCGCTGGACTCTAAACACCATCGTTCGGGCGCTTCTCGGCGCAACGTAGGGGCCGCGAACGTCGGTCTGCGCCGGCGCGCGTTGCGTTCGTCGACGTTGGAGTATAAACAGCCCTTTACCTTTCTTGCGACTTTCGGAAGTGCAGGTCTTTACGAGCGAGCTCGACTTCGCCTTTCAGAGAGGGCAGACGAAATAAATCGAGCGGTACGTTGTTTTTAACAACTAGCAGACGCACATCGAGGAGAGAAGTCAAAGGACTCACTGGCAAGGTGTCCCGAGGCGCCGAGGTTTGTTTGCTAAGAACCGAGAGTGAGCGTGTTAAGGCTGGTTCACACATCTGCGTTGGTTTCGTTCGCTTGCAACCGAAACGACCGTAACGACAAAGTCACCGGGACAAGTGTTCGCCGTACACAGCATGGCAAGCGATGCAAGAGGTAGCTTCGCGAAGCGATCCATGAGTCGCGGTTTTTACGGTGTTTTGGTCGTTACGGTCGTTTCGGTTGCATGCGAACACAACGGTTGCAAATGTGTGAACCAGCCTTTAGTGTCCGCAAGTTCCCTCCCAAATACTTTTTCCCTCCTTTCGTGTGCGGCGAGACTCCTCACTCTTTAACGGCGTCGGCGGGTCGGCGCAGTTAACATCGTCTGCTTTACGTCTGCTAGTCAAAGCGATGGCTGCTTTACCTTTCCTGCGTCTGTCGGAGATTCACCGCTTTTTCACCGGCGAGAGTCACTGCTGCCTCGGAAAACAAGATGACAAGAGGAAGAGATTGAAGGGTTCACAAGGGTCGCGCGGGCATATTCCATTCAGCACGCCAGCCTGTCGTGGGCAGACGGTCTTGGCCAAGGAGCGTCGGAGCACCGCTGTGCCTGTTAGGCCTATCTGCCGAGCTCGCTTACTCAGAGTCGGTGCAATCGTGGCCGTTGGAGCATTTCCCGGGTGTTTCTGGATCCAGCGTTCTTGTTCGTCGTGGTTTATTTCAAGTACTTTTTACTTTTTTTCTTGCTGCTTGCAGTCGGGACGCGTGAGAAGAGCACGTACAAAAATAAACGTCCGTTGATCGTCGCGACCAAGTAACTGAGCGACGCTGTCGGCCATGCTGAGTTGATCGTCGTAGGATTCCGTCGTAACCTGAGCAAAACTTACGATAATTTCGTTTCGTGAATACGAATTTGTTCTCACGTTTTGTCTTACGCACTCTTTTGGCGCAAGATGGTTTTGTGAATCTGCACTTCCGAAAGTCACAGGAAAGGTAAGACAGACGCAGACGACGTTGCGAGCAGACGACGTTGCAAAGGAGCAGACGACGCTCAGATAGGGGGGTCGCGATCAGCCAATCAGGGCTCGGCGTTCTGACGTCACCGCTACCCCCTGTGCAAGAAGCAGACGAACTTGCTCTCCGCATAGACACAAGCCGAAGGAACAGAGACAACTACAATGCTAACGAAACAAGCTGTACAAGTGAGCGATCATTAGTAATGATCAATCCTTTTAGAGCGCAGCTTTTAGGTGCCCGTTTGCTGCTTGAGCGGCGTCGGCGTCGCCGTCGGCGTGACTGCGTGCGTTGCATTATGGGAATAATGCAACCGGGCGTAACCGCGCGTTGCATTATGAAAAATTTCCCCGTTAAATTTAGGGGGGGGGGGGGGAATTGATGTCACGTGACCTCACCGCCAATCCCAATTCCCCGCTAAATTTAGCGGATACATTTCCCCTAAATTTCCTGCCAAATTTAGCTAGAAAATGTTGGTAAATTTCCCGCTAAATTTAGCGGGAAAATTTTCGCTAAAAGTAGCGGGAAATTTAGCGAAAATTTCCCGCTAGATGGGAGGAGAGGAGGGGAGGGTACGGAGGGGGAAGAGAGGCATACCCTCCCCTCCGTACCTTTCCCTCCTCCTCCTCAAGAGCTGCGCTCTAATTCGGTATTCCAGAGAATTGTAAACGTCTTTAACATTTTACAGCTTGTTTCGGTATTGTAATACTTTTCCCCGTTTCTTTAGCTTATGCCTTTATATATATATATATATATATATATAGATTGTCACGAGGACATCATCTTCTTTCATCGTCACGATACACACCATCATAAATACATTCATTGTCTTCATATATATATATGGGTTTTCCCACATTGTTAATGGGCTGTAGCGAGATCTAAAACAGCGTACCCAAAAACTTTACTTCGTCGCCACTCCGCATATGCCGAGCTCAATTGTTACTTTTGCGAAGCTTTTTGGGTACGCTCTTCTAGAACTCGCTAGTACAATTCACCATTTTTACAGCTTGTGCCACTGTCACAACGCCAGATGAATGCAATTTTGGAGACTTGTCTACAACAGTGTGGGTGCTCTTGTTACAGTGGCACAAAGTTCCCCTTGGTTCCATATTTTGTGCGAGTACTCTGAGCAGGTACTGGAGACGAATGCTAAGTCAGCGTGTAGCTGGCGTGTAGTCGGGTCCAATCACATACTTTGCACTGGAGGCGATGCCCCAAACATAGCGAAAGCCAGTTGGTTGCTTGATGGAGCGGATGTATTGTTAGTACGCAGTAAGCCAATAGCGTAATGGACGTCTGCTGAAGGAAAGGTCTGGCTTCAGCGTTAGACGTGCCTGACCTCTGTAAAACCTCTTCTTTATTTTATAACCGACATTGAGTTTTTTTTAAACTTATTTTCAAGTGTTCTTTTAAGAGTGACGCGAGCTTGCAAATCTCATTTAGATCTTTCAGTTGTACAATGCAGCCAATAAAAACAAACGCAAAAGGGGGAGAGGTGTTTTTTTTTAAAGTAAATCTTGGGTTTGGGCGAGTTGGTTCATACTGATTTAAAAAGTTAAAAAGCGCAAACAAACAAGGAATCGCCCGTCCTGTCGTCTTTGTGCCTTTACTGTCCTTTTTTTCATGTGCACGGGAACTTCGGCTCAAACACACACACAAAAAAAAAGATCGAATAAAAGATCACCGTCCAGAATTTTCCTGTTTCCATTTTTGTACCCTACCAAATAGATCAAGTTTTTCAGCAATCTGTTTTGTGCAGTTTTCATTAAGTAAAATAAACGTGGAATTTATATGGGTGAACAGTAGATTAGACCACATACCGTAATTTTCTGGAGCAGGTTTCCCCGGGTGGCGAGTTCCATGACGACGAATGTCTTCAGCCTGATTTCGAGGATGTCGAACACTTCGATGATGTTGGGATGCTTCAGCATCGGTATGATCGCGAGCTCACGAGGAAGGAAGTGGAGCACGTACTGGCGTGGCGCCAGATGACGCGGAATGATTTTCACTGCATACCTCTTTCCCCCCTTGACAGCTAGTCTGCAAAGGAAGGTTTTAGACATTCCATTAGACGACACGCGCAAGGTCATATAGGTACAGTGCTCACCAAACGTATACAAAACGCGCAAACTCCGTCTCGTATCATGGGAGAACAATCGTGTCGGCATCCAAAGGACTACTCAATGACGTTGAGCTCGATGGAACATCTCGACCAGTGGGGGCCCCTCGCTCAGGGTAGAAATTGTGGCTGAAGCTCGCACACAGCAATAGTTTTGCCGGCCGGTCTCAATGCCCTTACTACCACTGTTCCGCACGAAAGAGCACAGGTGACTGCAAAAAGCGCGTGTGATTGGAGGACTCATCAGTTGGCACTGTGTTTGTACTGAATAAGTTATCCAGTGAGTAATGATTTCGTCAGTCACGATGCTCCGCAGTGCAAGGGGAGGGGAGGGGGTGGGGGGATGGTAGATCGCTAGAAGGGCAAAATTGCAGCGTTGTCCTGGTCCAGCCGCTATTTCGGTCTTGAGCGAGGGTCTCCCCTGCTTGGGTTGTCCCATTGAGAGCTACGTGACCGCCAGGAATAGCGCGCCCATGAGAGAAGACACAATGGCGTTTCCGTATAAATCTGATGAGCACTGTACATCGAATTACGATTGTTCCGCCTGTCGATTTTTTTTTAATGAATATTTAAGCACAAATGTAAAAATATGTTTGTTTGTTTTTTGTTTTACATAAAACGAATCTCCAGTCAAAGTTAGAACCGAGACAAAAGACACGTCATCTTTAGTGAGACTTAGTATAATCGTAGCCAAAACATTACGTCAAACTCTAAAGTCAATATTCAGATAAGTGAAGTCATAAATCAGCTTCTTAGAGAGACGTCATGGAGTGACGTGGTCGCTGATAAAGTCACATTGATTGCATCAAAGTTTCGTCATTTTCGTGCAACGTGCAATCCCGATTTCGTGTGAGGTGACGGCGAGTTGTTTTTTTTGGGTGTGAGAAGAAACCTAGTGGCTATGGTAGTTGCGACCAGTCTTGCACACGAATTACTCGCAAAAAGTAATCTATTACAATTAGATTTAGTCCCGCTTTAGAAATATTCTATTAGATCACTCAATTACTCGCGAAGAAAAATAATTGGACGTTACTCAATAAAGTAACCGTTACTTTTCCGATTACTTCAGATTTTGAAAAGTATAGGGTCCGATCGAGAAAAGCAAACCCTACTTTTCGGCCCGCATAAAAAAAGAAACTACGCATCGCAGAACGCTCAAACTCCGCCAGAATGTAACCCTAGCGGTCCAAGCAAGATGCCAAAGTTTCAGCGCGATCCGATAACTTAAAGGGGCGGTGCAACGATATTCAATTGGAATGTTTTTCACTCTACACGAGCTTACTGGCACTATACTTCGTTTCACCTTATGTTGTACCGCAGCGAAGGCTAGAAGCGCGAGCTCATAGCGTTGGCAGCCGCTCTTAAGTCACGAGAGCTTGTGCCGCCGAGATGTGCCCCAGAGCAAGGAGCTCGCGCTTGTAGCCTTTCCTGCGGTACATCATAAGGTGAAACAGAGTATAGGGAGTATTCACTGGCGGCCATAGCTGTGTGCTCGGCTGCGGAGCGCGTGCTGAACGCGAGCTTCCACTGTTCTTTCGCCACGTGCATTCCGCACCACCAAGATTGCCGGTCTTGGCAGCCTATTAATGCGAGCTCGTTCAGAGCATGCGCTTTAAACAGTGACCTCAAATATGGCGGCCAGTGAATACCTCCTATAGTGGGACACAAGATTACTCACACGCAACGCCACTGGCCAAGAAACTCCTTTGTTGCGGTGTAAATTCAGAGACAAAATCGATGATTTTCATTCAATCTCTCCTTTGCAAAATTTGATGACGTAAAGTGGGGATCGCAGTAAAGTGGGTACACCCATATGACGATATTTGAATGCTCTTCATAGACTGAACCCGAGCGTTGCGTGGGCACTCGATTTGGGCTCGTGTTAATTACTAGCTCGAGAAGCATTCGAATAGTGGCCCGTGTCCAATCGCTGCAACGACGACAATAGCCGAGCCATAACAATGTCTGGAACTCAGCGCGTGTCCTGTGCTTTGCCAACCCCAGTGCGTGGATATATGATCAACATTGGCGGCATATAATCGGCTCCAGATCACGTGGCCGCTTGTTCTGGCTGCGAGTTGAGGGGTGAACGCTGCTCGTTTTTCTTTAATTTTTTACTGGGACTTCTATTGCGTGGGGTGAAAAACGAACGCGTGTTTCATAGGTCATTAACGTCAGGGATCCGTTCTAAGCGGTATTTGCGCAAAGTACAAAAATTGTTGCATCGCCCCTTTAAACAAAA
The DNA here is from genome assembly GCA_013358835.2 of Ixodes persulcatus. Classification (NCBI taxonomy): domain Eukaryota; kingdom Metazoa; phylum Arthropoda; class Arachnida; order Ixodida; family Ixodidae; genus Ixodes; species Ixodes persulcatus. Next base: position 112,611 of record JABSTQ010007203.1, read on the forward strand.
GTTATAAGTGATTTTCTGAAAATTTCAATGGGAAAATGGAGCCCATTTTTGCCCGTTTTCGGTTTCTGGTGCCATAGAGCCCCATGTGTTCGAAAACTCCGTCGGCCGCCATTTTCCCATTGAAATTTTCAGAAAATCAGTTATAACTTTTGATTAAGTTATCGGATCGCGCTGCAACTTTGGCATCTTGCTTGGACCGCTAGGGTTACATTCCGGCAAGTTTGAGCGTTCTGCGATGCGTAGTTTTTTTTCGCGGGCCGAAAAGTAGGGTTTACTTTTCTCGATCGGACCCTGTACATATCTTCCCAAGCAGCACATAAACGTGAAGAAAACGTCGAAAGAACGTCGAAGACGTCTGTAACGTGACGTCGTACAACGTCGAAGGTCCGGACGTTACCTTCCTTCGACGTCGATGAAACCTTTAAATGCCCGCGAGAAAAGGTGCACAGGAGGTCGAGAAAACGTTCCCAATGACGTTTGTCACACGTCACATGCACGTCTCAGTGGGCCGTTGCGTCCTCCCTCGACGTTTATGATACGTGTGTTTACGACATCCGGACTACCAACGACGTTCATAGAACGTCGAGACAACATTCCAAATTACGTTCCCTAGGCGTCGTGGGGAAGACGTTGTGTCAACCCCCCCCCCCCCCCCAGCTAAAAAAAAAAGTTACTTTTTGAGTATTATTGCGAAGGCAAGTTGCTCTCATGCAAGTATGAAGGAAGTAACTAAAACACAGGTTTGGTACGAACTGTTTATTTTAGCATGTTCAGACACGAGATGCAATACGGAGCGCCGCCGAAAGACGTCCCTGGATGTGCCAGCCAGAAGTATATAAAACAAACAAATTCACGTAAAGAAATGAACAAGGGACGATGTCACGCCGAGCAGCAATACGATTCAACGCGTGAAGCGTCATGGCCTTGAAAAAGGTCCACGAGCCGTGACTGAACACGACGGCGTTTTGGGCGATCACCGACTTCTTCCTAGGGGCGACTTGAGCGTCTCAGTCTGGACAGCATTATAGAGAAATCGAATCGCAGCACTTCCACTGTATGCAGACTCGAAAAAAATTACGGCGACAAGCAGCCTGCCTCGTAGACCAGACTGACTTTCGGAAAAAGCTGGACCGGGTTATACCCAGAGCTGTTCTCTCTGGGCCAACATAGCATTCAGTGAAATATTTTAGGAACGACTGAGAAAATACGTGAACCCGGAACTAACGCTTGTCGATTGTTCGTCGTCACTATCTTCTCCCACTTTTCTTTCTCGCCCTCTTCTTGCCGTGTTTCCCGATGCATCGCATGGATGCCACTAGCATCTCTTCTGGCTGCCTTTCCCCCTCTCTCTCGCGCCGCGTTAGCGCCGGCTCTGTTTTTTTTTTGGGGGGTTTTTTGCCGACACGTAGGTGCGGGCTGGACTTGGACGCTTTTTGGACAGTCATCTGGGGCATTCAACGGTTGGCATCATGAGTGCCAATCTACACAAACTGTTGACAGTACTACCGGATTTCGTCATTGCCGGGCATTTATTTTTTGGAGAAGAGTTCAAAAATGCGCAAGTGTGCAGTGAAATTGTGCTCCGATATGGTGTGTGCCGGCGTGCGATTTTTGTTTGGATACGTCATCAGTGCCAAAGAAAGCAAGATCTGTTTTGACAGTCACGTAACAAGACTGCGCACCGATCTACCGAAAGCGCTCATGTGCTGGAAGTTGGTGTTGTGGATGAACTGTGATGTTGATGCGAATTTTGTGGTTGTGCGCAAGTGAGCATGGGTAACAAAACACGAAGAGAAATTGCCGAAGCTTAAAACAATGCCAGGTGGTTGTGGAGCAGTATGGATGCTCCCTGGAAATGATGCATGCCTGAAATCACATGGAGAGGAGATAGTGTAGTGACGCGCCTGTGGCGCGTCCAGGACCTAAGGAAGACGACAACGCGCGTGCAAAAAACAAGAATGGCACAATTCGATTTGTTTTAGACGCCATGGGCTTCACTTCGCAAATCAGAACCGTAACAATATTTTAAACAAACCAAAAGTATAACAAGCACGTGTAAAAGGAATGATATTCCCAACATGCCTTCATATTTTTTTTTCCTTCAGTGTGCATGAAGTTTTGTATATGCCCTCCCTAGCGTAATCCCATGTGCAATTAATAGTATCTTGAAATAAATAAATTCCTGAAGCTCTCACAAATTAAGCTTTGCTTGCGGCTCTTAAGCAGTGTCACCCTGACCACAGCTGTGATTAAAGGGGCGGTGCAACGATATTCAATTGGAATGTTTTTCACTTTACACGAGCTGACTGGCACTATACTTTGTTTCACCTTGTGTTGTACCGCAGGAAAGGCTACAAGCGCGAGCTCCTTGCTCTAGGGCACATCTCGGCGGCACAAGCTCTCGTGCACCAAGGGCAGCTGCCAACGCTTTGAGCTCGCGCTTCTAGCCTTCGCTGCGGTACAACATAAGGTGAAACGGAGTATAGTGGGACTCAAGGATACTCGCACGCAACGCCACTGACCAAGAAACTCCTTTGTTGCGCTGTAATTTCGAGGACAAAACCGAGTGTTTTCATTCAATCTCTCCTTCGCAAAACCTGATGACGTAGCTGGGCGGTAGCAGTACCGCCCAGTGACGATATTTGAATGCGGCTCATAGATTGGACTCGAGCATGGCGTGGACACTCGGTTTGGGCTCGTGATAATCGATAGCTCGAGAAGCATTCGGGTAGTGTCCTGTGTCCTATCGCTGCAATGACGACACCAGCCGAACCATAACAATGTCTGGAACTCAGCGCGTGTCCTGTGCCTAGCCAACTCCAGCGCATGATTATGATCAACATTGGCGGCATATAATCGGCTCCAGATCACGTGGCCGCTTGTTCTGGCTACGAGTTGAGGGGGTGAACTCTGCTCGTTTTTCTTTATTTTTTTCTGCGACCTCTATTGCGTGTGGTGGAAAACGAACGGGTATTTCACAGGTCATTAGACAGTTTTAGTGGATCGTACGCTAAAGCCTTGCGTACGCAATAAAATTGCGGGTCGGGAGTGCGCGTGCGTAGAACGCAATAGAAGAGCTAGCGTATTGCGTACGCACGCAACGCTGGGGATTTTGCGTGGCGGGCTAGCGGGCTTTGCGAGACGCTCTCGAGAGATCTCGGACCCAACGAGAGCGCCAGTTTCAAGATGGTGGTTACCTCGACTGGCGCAGCAAGGGCGACGTGGTGTTTTCGAAGTTCTGTGTTACGTGAAATTGCGTGGTGTTCAGCTCGGCAATTCTTTCTGGGACCTACCGCGGTCGAATCAGATCGTCGTGCAGCTGAAGGAGTGCTCAGTGAAAATGTTCGCCGCTCGGGATGTGCGTCAACGCTGCGATCTGCTCAACGCTAAGCCTATTCGCACAGTTCATCGCCGACGGACGAACGACTCTAAAAGAAATCGCCGAAGTTCTCGCCGCTATGCACTGGACATCAGTAGGTCATGAATTTCATTCCGCGATAGCATTGATAGAAGCTGCCGTTTCCACGGGACGACTGACGGAGGCTCCGTGATCGAATTTGGCTACGCATTCGTACTCGTAGCCTCTGTACCCCGCAGAAAAGCGCGCTTGACGAGGCAGCTGCGGCTTGGTTTAATTTGAAATAAAATGATTGGACACGTTTTCATTTTAAATATTTCTTTCCAGGAGCATGGTTGCGCTATAAGCACGCGGAATTCTACGGCTCTAGCAAATTTAACCAAGATCATGCGCGGTGTTCACTCGAAAACGTAACGCACAACTAAATTCGGTCCGAGCAGGTCATTTTTAGCCTATGCTATACTATTGCGTATTGCGTACGTAAGAGCCAGCAACGCTATACTAAAACTGTCTATTAACGTCAGGGATCCGTTCTAAGCGGTATTTGCGCAAAATACAAAAATCGTCGCATCGTCCCTTTAAGCTTTTAACAGTGAACGCATATTATACGTGATTTACGGCTGGAGATGGAGCTGGAAAAGCTAAAAAACACAAAACAAAGGTTGTGGCATGACATTTCCAGGGCGTCAATGAAAGGACAAAAATGGAACGTAATTTAAATATGTCCTCAACGTTGAACAAAACGTGAGTGGTCGACGTTGCCAGTACATCCTGTATGACGTTTACGACAGTTAGGTGTGAACGCGACGTCGCTGAAACGTCACTAGGGAGTTGTAGTAGATCGTTTTTCTCCTCCGCTACGGTATCCCCGAAGAAAACGCCGCAGCTGCGCATGCGCGCCGCCAGCCTTGTCTGCATAGTTCAAGGTCTTGTGGCGGATTAAGAAGCGCTATCCGGGTGCTTAGCGGGCTGCGGAAACGGTCTACTACAATTCCCTACTGACGGGACATTAATGTAACGTCACTAAGGGCTTCATTTTAACGCTGAAGAAACGTGAGTGTTCGACGCTGCTAAAATGTCTTGTCTTGACGTCGTGGCGACGATGACGACGCAGAAGTTGAAACATGACGTCGCCAGCACGTCACGGACAGGACGATAATGGAACGTCATTTATGAACTTCACTTCAACGTCAAAGAAACGTGAGCGTTGGACGTTGCCTGAACGTCGTGCCTCGACGTCGTGGGAACGTTGATGACGTTTGAGTTGAAATGCAACGTCGTCACAACGTCAATGATTGGACTATAATGGATCGTTATATAAGGACGTCACCTCAACGTCAAAAAAACGTGATCGAAGTCACGCGGGACGTCACGGACGTCAGGGACCTTTTCTCGACGTTTCCACGACATTTTGTGCTCCTTGGGTTTCTACCAGTTTCAAAAGGTGTCTTTCGCACTGTCTATTATATTAGATTAGAATCACCGATTACTTATCTTCTTAATTTATAAATTTTGGTAAACCATCTTCCTGTAAGAGATTTGGTTCAATGATTTATTGGAAGAAAACTTGTACAAACAGACAGTCATAAAGAGGGGAAGGAAAATAGTTACAGATACAAGTAGTTTTAGTACTCCCAAAAGTAATAAGAGTACCCTTGTAATTACTTTCCTTGTAATTACTTCCTAATAAATGTATTTGATTGATTACAAAAATATTTAAAAGTATTCGATTACAAGCAATTTGATTACTTTAGTGAGTACAGTACAGGTCTGCCTTGCGACTCAGCCAAGTTTGTGCACCGTGGCAGGAAACTGGCGTCGCCTTGGCCACCCCTGATTAATACCCTGCTACACGCAAGCACCCTTAAACCACAGTTAAGTGTGACTGAGGCCAGACATAACCGAGGTTGAAGGGTGCCCGTCTAACTGTGGTATAGTTGGCAGTAACTGGTAACCATACGTAAGCGTAACCACGGTTTAGGATACCCGTTGGACGCCATTATCCGCAGTAAAGTCTGACTTCAGTCACACTTTACGGTTAAGGATATCCGTGTAATTAGCGTGTAACAGTGTAATCGCCGTTCCCGACCCCGTATGTTTAAATTTTGCCGTACATCTGCAAAACCAAATTTAAAGGCCAGATTCTTGACAACTATATACACCAGGGCTGGGCGATTGATCGATTAACCTTCCGATTATTCGATTAATGCTTTAATCGCGATCAATTGTTTGAACCGGTTAATCTGTTAAAACAATTGATCGCTTTGCCAAGGGTCTTTGCCAAGTGTCACGTCAGCATCGAGTTGCAATCGTAAAGAATCGGTCCCGAAGCGCTTACCAAGACGCGGTCCAACAGCGCGAATCCAGCACTTCGACCAAACGCGCGCGTCCGCTTCGAGTTGTGAACTGGTTATTTACGTGGTTCTTGCAGAAACACTCGTAGTTCAACCGTATCTTCTTAACGTCGGCTCGCTCCTGCATCTCCGAGACCGCGAAAAACGACGCGGCGATTTATTCCTATGTGCGCCACTTCGCAAACGACAGGCACGGGCCGTCTCGGTGACAGTAGTGTTGACTTCGTAGCGATTGAGTTCGTAGCAGTCGACGAAGGCGGTTATACCGGCCTGGGCATTCGGGCCCAGTCTAAATTGTGTTAGCGTCGACATTTCACTGCACGGACACGAACCCTAGACAAGCGTTGGCGGAAAGGCCGCCCGCGCGTTTGTTATTAAAAATACACGTGTTCCGAACTGCTCCGAGCCATGCCCAGCTCTCCGATTGGTTGTTCGTGTTGCCGAAGACGCCGTCGCCATATCAATAGCCCGCTCTCGCGAGGATCGGGAGCTTGCGGTACACCTTAAGTTCTTGTTTTTCCGCACGAGAACGTCGCTTTTCTTTTCTCACTTAAGAACGCGTTCGCGAATACCGATTTCTCCTCTTACGATGCTCTTAACTTACGAACTTCTTAGCTAAGTTGTCGTAACCTAAGAAGGTCTTTGTGAATCCGGCCTCTGGCACACAGGCAACTTTTCTTTGCGGAGGTTCGCCTCCCTAAAAAAAATATTATTGTCGTTTTTCAACAGAAAGAAAGCCACAATAATATTACAACGCGGCCGCGGTATAATTTTAACCTGTTCGTCGCCATCGCAACCGGACCCGTACTACTATGGAGGGCGGTTTTACGCCAGAGCACATCACCACTATAGTAGGTTACAAGTCAAGAAGGTAGCGGCAAATGCCCCTCAAAGGGAATCATATATCCCTCCGCCACCTCCGCATCCAATAGCGTCTCATCGTTTCCGTGACGTTGCGGCCAACGCGCGAGGAGGGTCTTGCCTTTCTGTACATATTTGCTTTATCTCTCGACTTTGACTTAGCATTGTGGAAGCCACGAGAGGGAGATTAAGTCTTCCCCCTTCCGATGGAAACAAAGACGACTTTCGGGGATTAGCTTCCCCCTCCGATTGATACAAAGGCTGCTTTCAGGGGCTCGGTTCCTTCTCCGATGAATACAAAGGTCGCTTTCTTAAAAAATGGGGGTCGGAGATAAGTTGGCACAACTCTGTGGCCATTATCTATCCATTGAAGCGGAACAAGGAGCGTTTCCAGTGAACTCTTCTTTCGATTGCGGAGGGATTTGAAACCGGCGCACCTCGCTTGTGGTGCTCCTACCTTCTTAACTTGTAACCGACGATAGTACTGCTCCAGCGCGCTCTCTGGGCAGCCGAACATGACTAGAGTCGAAGGCAGTGTTGGACAAAATACTCGATAAAAGTATTTAAGTTAAGTTACTAAATACCTGCTTCATAAAGTATTTAAAATACTACTCAAGTTACTTTCACTGTAAAGTATCTTGAGTAGAGTCAAATACTTAGAAATGTAATTCAATTACTTCTGCAGATACTTCCGCATTGCGTAATTTGTATCGACGTCAGTGACGACGACAATTATACAGCTGCGCAAATCTTGGTTACCAGAATGGTTTATTAGCACGCAACTACACAAAACGGAAAAAGAAAAGTATCGTAGAGCTATTTTATGCAGTCCGACTATAAGGAGCAAAATATTGTTACGAATGGCAAATGATGAGGCGGCGAATAACTGAACAAACTAAAAGTTTATCGGGGCGAACTTGTGCCCAAAATAAAATGGTCAAAGGCTAGCGTCGCAGGCGTCGATTTCGGCGAAACAGCAGGATCGACCGCTGTGGCGAGACTGACTCCGGACCGTGACTCGGAGCACCTTTTGTAACCCGCGGGTGCTTCTGGAACATTCTCCGTAGAAAGTTCGGCGCGTAGAACATTCGTAACTCGATCAGTCGACAAGGTTCTCGAACTTACGAGAATGTCAGGTTGAAAGAATAAATAAAAGAGAAGTCCGCTCTCTGGTATCGAACCCGGAGCCTCCGCGCGAGAGCCAAGCGCGGTAACCATTCGGCCACGCGCTCGCAGGGCGACGCGCGTGGCAGGCAATATTACTGATAGATGTTACAAACATTTCTGGGACAACAAGAAAGAGGTCGCTTTAGCTATTGGGGAGAAGATCAGACCGTGGCGCCCCAAGCGGTTAACTTTAGAACTAGATGAACGGGACTAATGTAGAAGTATGGGCTAGTTGGTATTTCATGATTAAAAATTAAAACAGCGCAGGAACAGCGCAGCATGAATAAACTTTAGTTGTAAGTCAGCGCCTTGTTCGTCTACCTTCTTGTTCTTGTCCGTGTCCCTGCGCTGTTTTAATGTTTAATAGATGAACGGGGACAACAAATGCAATGACTCAGCGCTCGGCTGACTTAACCGAACGCGGCGTCAGCGTTCGGCTGGAGTTCGTGTTCTCCGGTGAGGGGGAGGATTGGCTCTTTTGTTACCACTCCGGCCTGCATGAGCAATGCAGCATGCGCGGCGCCCAGCTCAGCACAAAAGCCCAAGTGGGTCAAACTCGCATCCTCTGACGACTGCTTTCGGGAAAGATCCGGCACTTAACGTCACTTCACTAATTGTTGGCATTTTTTCATTACACTGTGCCCCGCGCTCTATTAAAAAAGATGACATGAACATGCCCACAAGGCCTGTGGACATGTGCACAGGCCCTGTGTTGGGTAAACACCGAGGGGGGGGGGGGGGTGACAAACGGGTCAGAGCGCTTCGCCAATAGTGACATCGTTGAATATCACGTCCTGCGGCGCACCTTAGACGCATCGTTTAACTACAATCCATAATCCCTATATGGGGATTTCACTTTAAACAAACTTGGTACACGGATATGAGTGAATAGATAACAAAGAGAACCCACATAATAGCCACGGCAGAGGTCGCACCTTCTCCAAGTAGGTTGCGTTCAGAAAAGTACTCAACGTTGGAGGACACTATGTTGGCATTTTGAGAGGTCATCCAGCTCGTAGTTCGTTTCCTGTCCTGTTCTTTGCTTATCAATGTTCGCTTACAGACAGTGTTGGCGAGAGCAATAAGTGCCGAACTGACAACACAAAGAAAAGAGAAAAAAAAAAAAACCTCGACGTTTTGCCCTAGCGGGGTTAAATATACAAAAAGCAAAATTCCACTTTTTTTGTGTGTGTCCACTTCTCATTTTCTTCTATTTGTTATTTTCTTGACATTCAAGTCTGCATTGTTGTTTCAGGTGGTTTCCCGGTCTGCGTTGCGCCTCAGGGTGGCCTCTTTACTTCCGTAAAACCACATCTTTTGTTTGAGGATATTTTGGGGGGAAACTCTATAGAAACAAAAGGCGCCTTTGGGAAGGCGAGGGGAGAGCCTTCATTGTACGAACTTTGGGCTGAAATATGAGTCACAACCGGCAAAAAAGCGATGTTTTCACGTGCTCAGTCAAAGTCACCATAGCTGATCGGAGCTAGCAACAGGGTTTGGTTGCTCGAAGGAATGTTCACGTCTGCTCGTGCCACGCCCACGCCACTTCATACCGAAAAACTCGGAAAATGGCGGAATGTCAAAAATGTATTTAAGATAATGAGTACAAGATACTCGGAATTGTAATTAAAATAGAGTATCAAATACTCTCGATCAAAGGTATTTGCAAGATACAAGTCTGGTCGAAAGTGCGCGCAGCAATGGCGGCGGATTAGTCATAAAAAATCAAAAGCACAAAATAAGTTTGTTTTTGATTCGTTCTATTTTATTCAGGAATTCGGGGAAAACAATTATTCGCGCCGCCTGCTACCTCCCTTTATTAACGAGTGTCGTAGTTAAGTATATAGAAATCATGCTCATTAATTAAGGTGTTTTCTTTTGGTAGAACGTTCCAGAGTTGCGTCGGCATTGTTTTTTTTTTAGCTTTCTTTGTGGGTGCCGGCGTTTTGGAGGGAGCATTTGCGTGGGCAGAGCGGCCGAGCGGACGGAGCGGGTCCCCCGCGGTCATTAGGAAACGTCTCGGGTTTCGGGAGTCTGCTCGGACAGACCACGGGACGGCCCGTTCTTGGAGCTGTTTGTGGATGTTAACCGAGTGTGCCTGTGTGTAGAGGGTTTTGCCGCTTAGTGTAAAATTGTCGCTCTTTGCCCGATGCAATAATTTAGCGGTTGGCGCCAGCCAGACTAGAAAAATTGCAGAGAACAACTCTACAAGAAATTTGGGTTTGGCGGTTGCAGCGCCAGGTTGACAGCTCGCCGACCATTGGAGGACAGTGTACCACGTGTGAGTGGTGGAATTTGAAGAGATTGGTCGGCTCCTGAGGGGAAAGGAGGCCCATACGGGCCTACAAAAGGAGTGCGGAGAGGATTTTTAAGGGATTCGGACTTTGGATTTGATTGAGAGAAATTGGGGACGGGGGTCGAGACTTTAGACGAGGCAGGATGGTCTCCCAAGTTGGGACGTGTAACTAAAGTGTAAATAAATGCACATAGTTCTATTCAAGCAGTGAGTCGACCCGTCATTCAGCGACGTTCGTGCCACCACGCTCCAGACCATCGGAGCGGAACCTGCCTCCCACACCACCGGGAGGAACAACAACTTTAACTGGCGCAGTCGACAGGATGGTGGCGCGATTTCCGGTGAGACGACGTGGTGGCGACCTGCGGGCAAGTACGTGAGCTTCGGCTCAACGGCGGACGAGGCAACATCCACGTGAGAAGCCTCGTGGGCTCCGGCCCGAAGTGACCAAGACGACATCTCCGTGAGAGGTCTTGGGGGGGTTTCGACCCGAAGTGGACGAGGCGACATCCTGTGAGAGGCCTCGTGGGCTCCGGCCCGAAGTGACCAAGACGACATCCCCGTGAGAGGTCTTCGGGGGTTTCGACCCAAAGTGGACGAGGCAACATCCCCGTGAGAGGCCTCGTGGGTTTCGACCCGAAGTGGACGAGGCGACATCCCGTGAGAGGCCTCGTGGGCTCTGGCCCGAAGTGACCAAGACGACATCCTCGTGAGAGGTCTTGGGGGGTTTCGACCCAAAGTGGACGAGGCGACATCCCTGTGAGAGGTCTCGTGGGCTCCGACCCGAAGCGACCAAGACGACATCCCCGTGAGAGGTCTTGGGGGGTTTCGACACGAAGTGGACGAGGCGACATCCTTGTGAGAGGCCTCGTGGGTTTCGACCCGAAGAGAACAAGGCGACATCCTCGTGAGAGGCCTTGTGGGTTTCGACCCAATGTGAACAAGGCGACATCCTCGTGAGAGGCCTTGTGGGTTACGACCCGAAGAGAACGAGCGGACGGAGCAACATCTACGCGAGAAGCTTCGTGTGCTGCGGTCTAAAGTGCATCGACGACGCAGCATCGTCTCCGTGAAAAGTGGCGTGGGTTTCGACCCGAAGAACGGTCCAGCCCTACCCGAACCCAGGACCGACCCCGACGAGTGACGTCCAGCGACACCGGAGAGTCATCGCCTCAGGAGCAGCGCACTGACACAGGTGGGACGGGACTCATTTCTGTTTCCTCCGGGTTTCGCATGTCAGTGGTGACTCGGTCGATGACCAAAGGAGCTCAGGAGGCGATGAGTGAGAGCGGCGATAGGAGCCCGGCCATGCTGGACGACGTGTCGGAGGGGGGAGGGAGTAAGAGCGAGAATGAGCTCAAGCTAAAAATTGAAGCTCTAAAACTGCAACTCCAGATCGCACAATTTAACGCGAAGCAGGCAGAGGAGAAGGTGCGTCGCGGTGAAAAAGACGCGGGTGAAAGAAGCAAGATGTCGGAATACGCAAAGGAGCTGCGCGCGGTGTTGGCTCAAATGCCAGATGCCGAGTCCATGGTCCCAGGATGGTTCAAAAACGTAGACACGCTGTTCGCGTCGCTGAGCATACCAGCGGAAGTACAGGGGGCCATCATTCTTACGTTTCTAACGGAAAGAATGAGGGGTTTCAGTGCGAATCAGTCAGATGGACGGATAATGCCGTACCCAGAATTGAAAGAAAAAATTCTCAGGGAGCTTAAGATGACCGCCAACGAATACCGGAGGTTATTCGTCACATCTCAAAAATCGGACGGCGAGTCGTGGGCACAATTTTCCACGAAACTGGAGACATTTTTTTTTTATACTATCTGAACAGTCGCGAGATTCAGACTCTGGAGCAGCTGAAGCACCTCAGGGTGTCAGATAGGTTGAAGCAAGTGATGCCAGACGAGGTGAGAACCTACGTTCTCCAAAATGAGACGAATGGGTGGCTTAGGCCGAAGGAGGTAGTTGAGCTGGCGGAGAACTTTGACGAAAGCCGTCGTGGGAGAAAGCCTCAAGGCAGGGAGAAAGCGTCGGACAGCGCACCCGTTCGAGGGCGAGATGGGCAGCCGAAGGAGACTGCGCCGACGACGACTGGCGGTGAGGGACGCGGCGCGGACCGAATGAGGGCAATTCGTTGTTTTGGTCGTGGTCGAATGGGACATATCCAGAGAAACTGTCAGCAATCACGAAGGCAAGCAGACGAAGGTCAGGGGAACCAAAACAAACATGACCCGCGAAAATTGGTAGCCCAGGTGGCGTCTATGCCAACGGAAACAGCTAAAGCATGCGTCGAAAGGGCCGGTATGAGCCTCAGGTGGGTGGATCTCGTAGTAGCAGACAGACCCCTGAAGGCCTGCCTAGATTCCGGGGCCGAGATTACGGTGTTGAGATTGGAAACGGTTCCTGCGGCGTGCTTAGAGAAGAGTAAGGGAACAATCAAGTTGAAGGGAGCGTTCGGGCAGGTGGTAACCGCCGATTTGGCTTACGTGCCAGTGAGTCTAGTGGGGGAGGGAGAAAACACGGGCCAGCAAGTTCTCACACTGTGTGCGATCACCGACAAGTTGTCGGAGAGGTTGGGAGCGTTGCTTACGCCAGAGGTGTACGAAGAACTGTTGCAAGTTCGATCGATTCTCAAGAGGGAAGCTGTAGAAATGCACGGGATGGAAAATGAGATAGACCGGGACTTCCGACAGACACCTGAGGACACGCTGAGGGAAAAGGTGCTCGAGTTTGAGACAGCGGAGAACGAAGAAAAGACAGACGCGGACGGCGATGACTGCGGCGACATCGAGGTGGAACCGGCGGTTCAGACGGGCAAGGGGCACCCCAAGCCCACCAGGAAAATGGACGACGACGACGGTTGGCCCGAAACCTTGTTTGAGCGGCAGAAGGGTGAAGATCCGAAAGAAGACCGCAAAGAGGACGCATACGGCGAGGACCGCGGCGGCCGCGAGGTGAAGCCCGCTAATGGGAGAGCTGGCGCCGACGAGGCAGGTGCACCCACCGGTGATCCGGTGACGCAAGGAGGCGAGAGCGGGAGCGATGGTGACGGCGGCGACGAGGGGACGAACCTGGTTGGCGACCTCGAGCGTAAAGATCCAGGGGACCTCGGCGCACCGGTTACCGCAGCACTGTGGATGCAAGGCCCGTCCCAGGCTGGAACGAAGCAGCTGCGCAAGGGGCGGAGCGACAGGTCGGAGTCGGCGGTCGAGGGGTGCTCCGGGTCCAACCCTGCATCGGCTCCGGGCTACAACGCGGACGACCACGGCGAGAACGTGGACGACGGTGAGAGGATGGCGAAAGGGGTCTTGATCCCTCCGATCCAGGCGTCGAGACGGAAGCTCCGACTGCGGAGAGGCACCGACTCCGGGACCACGGCCGTGTCGTCGCCGAAGGTCAAGCCGGCGGTGCATGGCAGGGCGACTCCCAGGAAGAAGGTTGAGTCGAGCAACTCCAGAAGGGGGAGTGGGGACACAAGTCACTGCGGGAACGGTAGGCGCCAAATGAGCACGGAGGAGAGGAGGAAGCCACTCCGGCCAGTGGCCAGAGCTCGCACGCGAGGACGGCAGACCTCCAGTTTTGTCGGGAAAGCGACCGACTGCGCGCCGCCCCAGGCGGTCCTCAGAACGTCTTCGACGGCAACGAGCTGGACGACAAGACGGCCACGATTAGGGGGGTAGCTAGCCAGGCTACTGGGTTATTGTTTCGCCTTTAGTCTACAATTATTCCGCTGCCCTCCTGATTCATTTTTTTTTCTTTTGCTCTTCGGTTGGCCTAGGTATTTTATATTCTACAAAATATATACTTTTTTTGTGTTCAGTCTTTATTCTCTGCGGGAGAAATTTGAGTGTACACACGTATTTGAAACGTGCTTTGTAGCCAGAGCGTTGGTAAGCATGTCGAGGCTAGACAAGCATGATTAGGGCATGATGATTATGCCGCAGTTTTGAGAGCTCACACCACTGATTTTGCAGGACCCTGGAATGTACAGGAGTGGGTCCAGCCTGTGTGTGATCATTGGTGTCAGTTTGACTTTGAACGGGACAGCTATCATGAAAATATTTCTTTTGTGCACCCATTCTGATCTGTCCTCAGACGTTTTTCCTGCGGCAGCAGTGTGTTCGCCGTTTTAGTATTTCTGGTTGTAGAATGGTAATCATTTTTTTTTTCTATCGATGCCGCTTGATTTTGTTGATATTAACGGATCAGCGCTTGGTGAACCTTTAGAGCGTAATGTTGACGTTGTTGCTTTTGGTTAACTGTGGGCCAAGCGGTCGGTTTGAATATTTGCCAGTGCGCTATTCGGGGAAGAAATTTATGTTGCGCTTACATCAAATGTCAACGCAACAGTCTTGGTGGGGAGGAGTTTATATAAATCATGCTCATTAATTAAGGTGTTCTCTTTTGGTAGAACTTTCCAGAGTTGCGTCGGCATTGTTTTTTTTTTAGCTTGGGTGTCGGCGTTTTGGAGGGAGCATTTGCGTGGGCAGAGCGGCCGAGCGGACGGAGCGGGTCCCCCGCGGTCGTTAGGAAACGTCTCGGGTTTCGGGAGTCTGCTCGGACAGACCACGGGACGGCCCGTTCTTGGAGCTGTTTGTGGATGTTAACCGAGTGTGCCTGTGTGTAGAGGGTTTTGCCGCTTAGTGTAAAATTGTCGCTCTTCGCCCGATGCAATAATTTAGCGGTTGGCGCCAGCCAGACTAGAAAAATTGCAGAGAACAACTCTACAAGAAATTTGGGTTTGGCGGTTGCAGCGCCAGGTTGACAGCTCGCCGAGCATTGGAGGACAGTGTACCACGTGTGAGTGGTGGAATTTGAAGAGATTGGTCGGCTCCTGAGGGGAAAGGAGGCCCATACGGGCCTACAAAGGAGTGCGGAGAGGATTTTGAGGGATTCGGACTTTGGATTTGATTGGGAGAAATTGGGGACGGGGGTCGAGACTTTAGACGAGGCAGGATGGTCTCCCAAGTTGGGACGTGTAACTAAAGTGTAAATAATTGCACATAGTTCTATTCAAGCAGTGAGTCGACCCGTCATTCAGCGACGTTTGTGCCACCACGCTCCAGACCATCGGAGCGGAACCTGCCTCCCACACCACCGGGAGGAACAACAACTTTAACTTGTCGTCATTTGCAGTGGTTGGTTCGAGGCAGACTTGTGCTCGTTACTTGAAAAATGTAATGGATTACAATTACAAATTACCGAGGCTCAAATGGAATGGATTACGAATTACTTTCGCTGGAAACTAACTGATTATTTTACTCGTTACTTTACAAATCACTTTTACGTTACTTTTTCCGTACAGTTATTCAGAACACAATAGAAGCATGCAATTTTGATATTTTTCAAAAATGTTCCGGAACACTACTTTTCAGGTCTCATACGCCCGTAATATGGTAGTCCTTGTAAAAATAAAATATTGCATTTAAGAATAAGAGTGTAGGTGCACTCCGTCCACCTGTAAGCCGACAAGGCACCGAAAGCTGCACCCACACCCGCCATCTCGCTAGCTTACGGCCTCCGAAAATAATCCCTGGAATTGTGAAAAAAAAAAGAAGAAAACTAGCGGTGCGCATGCTCAGTAGCAGCGTCTATCTTCGCTACGAGATTCGGAGCTAAAGAAGCGGCCTACGAAAGCTCTCTTTTGACTCGGGTGTTTCACCTATTATTCACAAGAAAAGAAAAAAAAAAAAAAAAAACGTCGGTTCTAACGTTACAATATATAACCAATAAAAATGCAGGTGTCCCAGCTTACGTTGACCTGTTTCCGTAGGTTAGAATATGTTGTACTTGCTGATGACGATGTGTGATTTTTTGGCAAGCAAAGTGTGACTGAAACTCCAGGTTTCCGTTCTCCTTAATGCCCTGAATTTTGAACATCTCATTAAGAAATGGCCATGGAGACGACGGACACTCCATGGCCGAAAACTAAACATCGTCAATTTATTTTTTCGGGGACACGCTCTAACGTGGGAAGGTTGTGTGTGTACCTGACTTGGGAGTAGGTGCCCTGCCCGATCTTCCTGCCCACAATGTAGCCGGCGAGTGCGAGGAACTGCTTGGAGCTGACCGCCTTGGCCGGGAGGTTGGGCACAGTTCTTCCGGCCATGGTCCCGGGGGCCCTGGAGAGCTCGGCTCAGCGGGTCTTCAACCGACTCCGAGCTAACAGGGCGGCCATGGTTCGGCCGCGCACTTCGTTGTCGCTTTCTTTCTTTGGTGGGGCGCATCTTAAACCAAGGCTCCAGAAAGCTAGAAAAACACAGTTTCGCTACGCCGCCGCTGCCGGCACGCATCGTGGGAACTACAACCTACTGTAATCCTGGCCTGCCCACAGAATGACTTCCTATGGAACACGCTGTCGCCGATGAAGTGCCTCGCTTTACCGTTGGGAGCGCTCAGCACACTGGAAGTGGATCCGCGTTCGCAAAGCGGTTGCGAACGCGGTTGTATAAGGATTCAGTACATTTGCACGCGCATTTGATGACATCAAATGCGCGTGCAATTGTACTAGATCTTTATACAACCGCGTTCGCAACCGCTTCGCGAACGCGGATCCGCTTCCAGTGTGAATGGGGGGTACGGGAGCCAGAGTTGCGCGTTTGATTCCACATGCCGCGTGCCGCCCTCGCCGCTATTCGCCGAGATCCGATCACGTGAGGAGCCGTATCAAGTGTCGTGCAGCAAAGCAGACGTTGCACGCGCCCCGGCGTACGTTCCCAGGCTTTTGAGCCCGCCGCGCGCCTCGAACGCGCGGCGCTGCTATTCGCCGAATTCAGTCACGTGAGGAGCTGGATCCACATGCCATGCGTGAACGCGCAACTCTGGCTCCCGTAGGGAGCCTATACAGGAACTCTAGCTTTTCGGCGACCCAAAATTGGTTCACAACCTCCCTGTCTAGCAAATGGTCCGCACGGCGCGCGGCTGGTGATATCTGATTACTGTTTTTCGAGAATACCTGCCGTAGCGTGGCGCCAGCAGGAGTACAGTGCAGCAGGACGCATCCTCGGTCAATGTTACTGGAGCAGGCTCAGCTTCACAGCTCCGCCTGCGACGTGGGCTCAGTGGCGGTCACGAGAGCTAGCACCGCTGCAGTCGAGTCTTACTTCCGGATTGCCTAGCCCGCCAAGTTTGAATAGCAATACTTGAGCTTGGGCGAGTTGGTGATTCATACTAACACTTCACAGCGCAAGGAAACAAACACACTGAAAAATAAATTTCAAACACGCAAAGAAAGAACTCTCACACTGCGCTGACTCTCAACTTTGTGGTGTATTACACTTCACCTTCATCATCTTTTTTGCTGTTATACACATGAAAGTAGAAAAAACCAAGGAAGAAAAGGAAACTCAAAAAGAAAAGAAAAGGAACAAGAAAATAAAGGAGAAAAAAAGAAGAGAATGAAAAAGAAAAGAAAACGATGACGCGTGAGACAGGGAAGTAAAGGCCGGTTCAGACACTTGCGTTTGAGTGCGTTTGACTGCGTTGCGTCGAGAACCGAAAGCGAGTCACCGGCACATCTGTGCTTCGTATGAAGCGTGGACTCCAATTCAAGGAATCATCTTGGCACGCGATATAAGCAGCAGGAATGTCCTGGTTTCTCGCTGCCGCACCGCAGTCAAACGCAGTCAAACGCAACTGTCTGAACCAGGCTTAAAGCCCGGTTCAGACAGTTGCGTTTGACTGCGTTTGACTGCGTTGCGGCAGCGAGACACCAGGACATCCCTGCTGCTTATATCGCGTGCCAAGAAGATTCCTTGAATTGGATTGCACGCTTCATACGAAGCACAGATGTGCCGGTGACTCGCTTTCGGTTCTCGCCGCAACGCAGTCAAACGCAGTCAAACGCAACTGTGTGAACCGGCCTTGAGATTAAAGCCCCTTTATGTTTTAAAAGTAGCGCAAGGTGCGTTGATGCACGAGGCACGTGCGACGTGAAGCCTTTGGGAAGATCATGGCTGCACAGCGCAGCGCTGAGCTACCGGGTGAAACAAGGAGACGGCAGGCTCTTTAAATCGACCGGAAAATTCGGTTTCTTAACCTATCGCGCTACGACTTTGTGCAGCGTTGCCCACAGATGGTGCATTTTTTTTTTGTAACATTTGCAAAAAGCGAACTTACCTGAGGAAAAAGTAAAGAAAGAAAAAGGCTTAGCTCCTATGGAAACGCAGCGACGCCACCGGTCTTCAAAGAGCACGGCGCCGTTTCGCACGGGACACAAGAGATGGCGCAACGAACGCCGCCAACGAACGAGCATACGGCGCCGAGAGCCAGCGTCTTTAGCAGACAATCTTTTCGACTCAAAAGCGGCGCGCGTTCCAGCAGGTGGTGACAGTCGCAGAAACAAAAACAGGCGCGGTAACAACAAGCAACTGCAGTTCCTTCTCTGCTAAATACGCCGGCTCTCGGCGTCGTCTGCTCGTTCGTTGGCGGCAGTTGGCGTCGCGACCGCTTGCGCCATCTCTCGTCTCCCGTGCGAAACAGCGCCGTGTTGTTTGAAGACCGGTGGCGTCGCTGTGTTTCCATAGGAGCTAGAGTTCCTGTATAGGCTCCCTACGGGAGCCAGAGTTGCGCGTTCACGCATGGCATGTGGATCCAGCTCCTCACGTGACTGAATTCGGCGAATAGCAGTGCCGCGCGTTCGAGGCGCGCGGCGGGCTCAAAAGCCTGGGAACGTACGCCGGGGCGCGTGCAACGTCTACTTTGCTGCACGACACTTGATACGGCTCCTCACGTGATCGGATCTCGGCGAATAGCGGCGAGGGCGGCACGCGGCATGTGGAATCAAACGCGCAGAAATTCACGCGCCCATTGTTAAAATGTCTGAACCACTGCACAATGGCGGAAAACGCGACACCACAGAGTTTGAAATTCTAACACTGCACAAGCTAGAAATGAAATGCCATTAGTACGGTTTCTAAGGTTCCTACATTGGCGGTGTCTTGTGCGTCCGCCATTGTGAAGGGATTCCACAGCTTCCAACAGAGTGCGCACTTTCGAAAGGGGTCTATACAGGAACTCTAATAGGAGCTAAGCCTTTTTTTTTTTACTTTTTCCTCGGGTAAGTTTGTTCTTTGCAAATTTTACAAGAAAAAGTGCACCATCTGTGGGCAACGCTGCACAAAGTCGTAGCGCGATAGGTTAAGAAACCGAAATTTCCGGTCGATTTAAAGAGCCTGCCGTCTCCTTGTTTCACCCTGTAGATTTCAGACGCCATGTTCTTCCCAGAAGTGGCGAGCGGCACGTGTCTCGAGCATTTCCACAACAGCGAATGGCACCACTTTTCCCAGGAAAAAGGGGCTTTAAGTAAGATCCGACTGCAGCGCCGCTAGTTCTCGTGACCCCCATCTGGGCCATTCGCCTCCTCAGGCGCAAAACTGAGCTTGCTCCTGTAGCGTTGTCCTCGGCACCGCCTCATTCATGTCTGTTTGGATCGGAAGAGCGCGTTTTTCGAGCAAAAAAGCGCAAAGGCGTTCTTTTTTTTTTTTTTTTTTTTTTTTTTTACAGCGGAGCTGTTAAGAGCTAGGTTCTCCAGGATCGTGTCCGGTACCAAAGAAATGTCGACAGAAACCTACACGAACCTCTGGGCAGCTACCGCCATCTATAAGCGACGGCGGCAACCATGCAACCAGTCTGGTTGCCGCCGTCGCTCATAGATGGTGGCAACCTTTCCGGCTATCTAGAGTTCCTGTATTAGCGCCGAGATGTTTCGGTGGCGCCCTCTTATGGTTTCCCTCCGTGACGTCACGACTGAGATTTGCCTCGCCGTGACGTCACCAGTTGTTATTCTGGCTACTCATCGGGTGCGACGACGAGTTCGATGGTGTGTTTAAAAAGCACAGTAGAAGCTAGGAGCCATCGCAATCCGAAACTAACACCGTCAAAGTTGACAGTCTGACAGTCCTCATATGCCCATGGTTTGGCCAATCGTGGAAAGCTGACCACAGCGACGCCTTTGGCCGCGCACATCGCTAATAGGCTCCCTAGGGGAGCCAGAGTTGCGCGTTTGATTCCACGTGCCGCGTGCCACCCTCGCCGCTATTCGCGGAGATCCTATCACGTGAGGAGCCGGATCAAGTGTCGTGCAGCAAAGTAGACGTTGCACGCGCCCCGGCGTACGTTCCCCGGCGTTTGAGCGCGCCGCGCGCCTCGAATGCACGGCGCTGCTATTCGCCGAATTCAGTCACGTGAGGAGCTGGATCCACATGCCCAGGAACTCTATAGCTATCATGGGCGAGTTGGTGAGAATTTATCGTAGGAAACAGCGCGGAAAACAGACGAGGACGAAGAAGAAACACACGTGACGAGCGCACTACGCTCTTATCAGTTTCGGTTTGGACTCACGATGGGTCGCCCGCGTGCCCTTTCTTCGGGGAAAGAAGACCAGGTGCGGAAGGAGCGGCGACGTACGCAGCAGCGCGAATGGGTCCGCAACCGCCGCGTGCGTCGAGCGCTTCAGATTCCCTTGCGAAAGAAGAGCAAATTGTTTCGCCTGGAAAGCCACCGCCGAGAACAAAAGCTACAGTTCCGCTGCTCTTCCTTCTTCACCAGAGTGGAAAGGCTGACAGTTTCTAATTTAACCCCGACTGATCTTGTGCCATCGCCAAAATAAGGCGCGTTCTCGGATAACCCATAAAGAGCCACTTTGCTGGTAGCCGGCGCCTCTAGTGAGGAACCTGTCACTACCGACGAGATCCTTTGAGGCCCGCGAGGACAGCAGGTCGTGACTAGATAACGCCGCCACGTCTTGCGCGCCTTCGATTGATATGCAGATAGGGGGGATCGGTGGCCGAGTGGGCTAGCGCATACCTGCTCGCACGTGGAGCGAAAGCTCGCACTGCAGAACCTGCAATTTCATTCCGCGAACAGAAAGGCGTCGCGCGGCGCCCGAAACAAGGCGTGTTTCCCCTTGCATGTGTTGTAACCCACGTTGCACCCCGACACAAAACAGCACCGCTCCGTCTTTTTCTTAGCCGGAAGCGCCGTTCACACATATGCAACCGAGTGCGACCGAGAGAGACGAGACCGGTTTTTAAAGGGATTGTCCGGTCAAATTTTGTATTCGAGAAAACTATTGAATATCATTGTTTTTGCCTCGAGACGCATCGTGCGTGCAATATCTCAGTTTTATATGCCCCTCTGCATGAGTAATTGAATTTATACTGCTACAATCGCATCCTAGCGTAAACGCTGCTTTCGTCAGCGACATTGGAGCTCTGACGTAACAAAACACAAGGCGAGCATTTCGGTCTCGTCGTTTGCTTGCAAGAGAACGCCGCAGTGTGCTTCGTTTTTATTTCCTAGACAAAACCCCTAGACTGGGGGTAAGGAAGGACAACACAACATGAAGTCTCAGAGAGACTTCGTGTTGTGTTGTCCTTCCTTCCCCTTAGTCTCGGGTTTTTGTCTAAAATGTCACACCTTCACCAGCTTGTTTGCGGCCTAACTTTTTGTTCGTTTTTGTTGTTGCGCTCGACTTGTTTCGTGGATGGGTGGGATTTTTGTTGAGCGGTTGGGTGCCACAACCACCGGGCAGCACATGCGAGCCAAAATGTGACGTTCCACACTTTTCTGCGAGACGTGCAGTGACGAGCAAAATGGATCGTCGTCGTGCGTGGGGACTGCATGGGTTCCCGTCAAGATCGAGACCCCGCTTATGCAGCAATCATCTCACAGAAGAGAGCTACAAGCTGAGCTCTAAGCGGACAGAAGGCTCGTAAGCTGAGGTGTGATGTTGTGCCAACGATATTCAACCATGTGCATTCACTCCTCGCCTAAATCGAATCAATCGGTTTGATTATACAGCGAAACCGAAACCAACACCTAGGCCATCTGGAAACGATACAGAAAGTTGTATTTGGCACGCGTGCAGCCCGATTTTGTTTGACCCGCGTGTGAAAATAGAGCGTGGCTACGATTCACCAAGCTCGTCCAAGTGATGTGATGACATGCGTTTGAACGATTCACCGTTTGCCTTCGACCTGCGGACATCGCCTCCAAGGGAACGACCCGCAGCCTCATCACCGATCCAGTGGATCCGCCGATATGTGGACCCAGATGCCGCTTCATAGGAAAAATCTGCATCCTTCTCTTTACAAGCGCTCCTTGTCTGATCGGTGGCCGTCGCAGTTGTGTTTGCGCGAAACGGCATACGTTTGATCGAACCTTATGGCTATTTTCGAGTAATATCTTGCTAAAAGGCGTGACTTTTTTTGCACGCGCTTGGGAACTGCATTGAAAGAAACGTATTTCAGTAGGGTACAGCCTAGGAGATTATATAATTCGAAACAAAATACAGGACATCCATCGACCAACGCTTGTTATCCCGACCATCCGACAACCCTTTAGGTTTTGTGACTTCACACAGCAGCTACGGATGTTAGCCATTGACACTGGCGAAATTCGGGGTGCAGTTCCGTACGTACGCTCATGAAAGGTTTAATTAATAAGGGGAGATCATTTATCAAAATAAAAATGGCGTTTGTCTATATGAAGGCTCCCCCGATGTAACGAGCGCATAATCTTAAGTACTTCCGGTTTCGACCGGACAATCCCTTTAAGCCTCTGGCGACGCCTTAGGACCGGAGGCTTAAAAACCGGTCTGGTCTCTCTCCGTCCTAGGGTGCCTACATGTTTCCGCTCCGCTTTAGGGTGGCGCCAACTTCTTGTTACCCTTTCCCAGATCCTCTCCCACCGCTATTTTTTCCCACTTCTTATTTCGCTAAACCTACACAACGTTGAGTTTCTGTAGTCTTGACACACCGGCAACACTGTGATGCCACTTCCGTTTCCGTTCATAAGAGGAGTCGGAGGCTCAGCGGGATGGTGGTATTCGTGGCTGTCGCTCTCTTTATTCGGGTGTTTCATATTTTGAAGTTGCGAGCAGGAAGTGTGCGTTGCTTTTATCGAAACGCGAGTTCCCGCGACAAAATGGAACGCTACAGACCGGCATTGAACGCCGAAACCTCGCCGTCGGAACGACAGCGGTGAGCGCTCCCTAGCCCTAACGAGGATTAGCGGCGTATATGTCCAAGCGCACGACCGGCGAGTGTGACAAAATGGTCGACGAAAACAGCGGAGGTTGCCATGGTAACGAGGTAGGCAACACTGGTTTGTCGGCAACAGGTATCACAAACGTTGTCGCCACCCTAAACAGCGGAGCGGCGGAAACATGTAGGCACCATTAGGGGTGTCGCGAACTTTTTTCGAACCGGATTTTTAGGTCGAACTTTCGGGGTTCGACTGGGTCGAACCGGTTCGACGAACCTTCGAACTTTTCACCAGATTCGACCGGTTCGACTTAGTGGACAGTGTGGCCAGGCCTTGATACATGCATGTCTAGGTTGGGAGAATTTTTTTTTAATGCAAAGAGTTATTTTAATTTTGTGAACAGCTGCAATTAAAAGAAACTGATTATAGCAATGGAAGCAGTTAATACTTAATTTTTTGTAGTGTATTAACTAAAATAATCAATAAGCGCTGCCCTTAGTTTATCCCTTAGCCATCACCATCCAATCCGAAGCCAACTGGCCAGCCTGTCGCGCATGCGCACACGAGTCGAACCTCAATACAGGGTTCGTCGAATTTTCCACTAAAAGTTCGAAAAAGTCGAACCTGGTCGAACTCGAACCTCGGCCGGTTCGCGACACCCCTAGGCACCATACTCCGTCCTACCCGGTCGCAAGTGTGTAAACGGCGCTTTATTTGACATCGTTGTGAGTCTCTTGTCCCTTCAGCACAGCTAGCAGCCACACAATATGGTATCGCTACAAAGGCAGCGCAAAACAAGAATAAGTATTCACACCAGCACGCCCCAAGCCAGCCGCGCGCTAAACGCTGCCGGACCGGCCTCCTTGCCCCGCTGTGTCTGGCAACGCTAACCCAGGCGCCTGCGGCAGAATTTGGCCACTCGATACGCTGATGCGGTCGGCACACCTCCCAGTTCTATAGCCTCGTGGGACCCGAGAAAAATCTGGCATAGGTATTTAGGATTAAATACCAATAACTGCCTCGTTAGGGGTTAGTTCGAGCATTTCTGACTTTTTTTTTTTTGTAGTGTTCGTGTGCCAGTTCAGTAAAAATTGATGTCCATCCACATGGACAGTGGGACTTTACACTTCAAGTCAGGAAAATGAACACATATTTTATTCAACATATTATGAGTTAATTTTTACAAGTTAGGCTTCGGGTGGAAGAATAACAAAGCGAGTGATATCGGCAACACAAAATTAGGCTCATTTCTTGGTATAAAAATAAAAGAAGCAGTGCCATTCAGTTTCAGTGAAGAGGAAGATATCACAGGACGTGCAACGGTGCCGAGTTTTCTTTGAGCAGCCTGCACCGTGCAGCATTCTTGATGTCGTCTTTCTTTCACATGTGAAGTGCCTGCGCCGTCCGGACTGGCAAGCTTCGCAGCGGCTTGACTCTTTTGCGCGGAACTTGTTGCACCGTACACACTGTCTGAAATGGCACCAGCGGAACTTGTTGTTAGTCCTGAAAAAATTAACACGATCAATCAAACCGATTGTTTTCACTTCGCGAGTGTTTGACATTGATGGTGAGCAAAACATGGTCAT
>JABSTQ010007204.1:0-26688 GCA_013358835.2 Ixodes persulcatus
GGCTAGGTACTCGGACGTACCTATGTAGGGAAACGCGGTTAACTTCTAACCGCGGTTAGAGTTAACCAGCTTCGAGCAAACGGGCCCTGGATCTCAAATATCAAAATTATTTCTTAATTTGATCAATTTATTTATTTATTTATTTATTTAATTCATATACCCTCAGGGCCAAAGGCATTAGAGAGGGGAGTGAGTACAATGTATAAGTATAAAATTAAAAAAATGCAGTGATTATTAGTACAGTAAATTTACTCTTAATTATACAATGTTAGCTATGGCGTTCTTCAACTGCTGGGGATCTTTGATGGTTGCTGTTGGGGCGGGAAGGCCATTCCATTCCACTGATGTGCGAGGAAAGAATGACTGAAAAAAAGCATTAGTTCTACACAATGGAATCTCGAATTTATGAACATGATCTAATATAGATGAGATATATTGGGGGTAAAATATGTTTGGCGCGCAAGGAAGGATGAAGAAACAGTTTGTGAAAGAGACAAATACGAGAGGTTTTGCGGCGGGATGTTAGGGATGGCAGATCAAGGTTAGATTTCATTGTACTGATGCTTGATTCTATTATAGTTAGACACTATGAAACAATATGAATCGAGGCTGCACAGAATCATTTTTAAAGTACCGCTGAAGGCACTCTTCCCCAGAGAGTGACGTCACAAAAGGAGCTTTCAAAATCTTCGCTCACGCATCTTCAGCGCCTATCAAAGCTATGCACGCATACACTATTTTTAAAAAGGGCAGAAAAAGATGCCACGACTGGTGACAGTGCGGGAGAATATACCTAGCAAGCTTGCGATTGGACGCGCGACCCTCAAGCGAGACACGCTTGGCGGCCGAAAGATCCTCTTACAATGTCACTACTGGTCAGATGTTTTTTCTGTTTTCTCCCGTTTAGTTATATCTTTGGGGAAAACGAACGTGATATTCAGATTTACGGGATAAAACTACGCTAGAATGAACCTCCATCTAGTTTTCTGAAAGAAGTCTGGCACTTCTCTTTATTAAGCCGACTCATCATTACACTTAGCCCTTTATACTATGCTCCCCCTGGCCATATAGCTAACGACCAAAGACCGTGTAAGTGTAGCTTTTACGGTTTTTTTTTTAATCTGTAAAGCATACGAAAAAGTCCCTGTAGAATGTCCCCTAATACGATACGATTGTATGGTTCCTTCCCCGCTTGCATCCTTCAGGAAAGACTTGCAGACATCCAGCGTTTCATTGGAACGCTGGATGTCCACGAGTCACTACATCAGCGAGTGGTTTCAAACAAGCATGATGTTTGCACACCAATCAGCTCTTGTCTAAGCTCATCGAGAAGCATTAATAGCAGATGCGAAATGTAGTGACATCGTAAATTTGGTTGCAAGTATTTATTTCTAAAAGAATTGCATGCAGCAAAAGCTTAACTTTGCTCAAAAGATGATAATTATAAATTCAATATTGAAAAAAGGTGTCCCCTGAGCTGTCAGGCCAAACTCCCACTCTTGCCACTCAGGAGTTCCTAACTTGTGCGTAGATCATCAGCGCAACCTAGAATTGTGCTGCGAGCGAACCTGCGGTATGAAAATTGAATAAACATGAGATGAAAAATGAAGACGTTTACAATAGACTTCTTCCAAAGCCGACGCGCCCCATCGCGGCGAAATACCACACAGTGCACTCTGGAAACTAGTTGGCCACTCAGTTTCGGTTTTGAGTGAGCAGGTTCATCTCATGCTATGACCGAAGCGCTGATTGCGTTTTCGATTATCTGACTTTTTACGAAAGTACAATACACTCATTCTCGAGCGATACAAAACGAAGACCGGGGCACTTTCCTTGGTTCCCGAAACACCGGATATTCTGCGTGCGTATGCAAACGTAGTAAGACGTGGCTTAGTCAGCTCACCCCACGAGTGCATCCTTGAGCTCAATGTCAGTAATCCCGTTTAGTACCAGTGAACTACAACTGAAATTTGGTCACCTTGAGCCCTACACGTATTTTGTTTGCCAAACGTCCGCTTCTTGTTATTTCACTGCGCGAAAAGCAAGCCGCATCTTCACAGGATTATCAAAGTTGAGCCCAGCGTTGGCGCATGAACTTTTAAGGAAACGCAATAAATTCGACCTCACTACTGCACAACAGTTACTAGGATGTCTTCCTCGTGCCATCACATATGTCACACTCAAATTTTATGCAGATAGAATATTAAGTTTTCGCAAACACTGAGAACGGCTTGCTACGACGGAGGCCCTAACAAATGTTCCCTACTCCTCGGTAAGTCTTTTTGGACGAGCTTTTCCTGATGCCCAAGATCTGTGCCTGAACGGTGTGTCTGAAATTATCTCGGCATACTCAGTCAGGGAGAAAGCAAACACATAACAAATATTATAGCCATTAGTTTCCGTCAAATGCGCTTTGAATAATTTCGTTCGTTTGGCGCACCGCATAGGGGTTCATGCCCGTCCGTCGCACTTCCGGCGAACGGTGTGACATTCTTCACACAAGTGCTCAACTTTTGCTTTGTTAAAACGGTTTGTATGCGCGAATGTGCCTATATGATTGCAGGATAACGTTATGCGTATACGCGATGTTGAATATTAGTGGAATGCAAGTGGGTGGAAACTTCACTTCGTGCAGTGCTGCAGGTCAGTACAGGTAAGAGATGAGAAGTGTGTTCAAATTGAGCTTTTCAATGGCGCCTCCGAGTTTTACCTCGCGTACTCAGGCGTATTAATAAAAACAGTAATCGCAAAAAGTTATATTTCGTCTATGGACGCACGAAACAAACTTCCTGATCTAAAATACTAACGTAAAGGCTCGAGCTCGATGTATGCATACTTTTTGGTTGCTACAGCTTGCTGATTTGCACACAAGCAAGATCCCTGAGCTTTGCAGCGTCAAAATTCCCAGCACTGGCACGTCCACGTACATCGAAACACTAACAGAAAGGCTCAAGTACAAAAATACAACAAGCATGCGTTAAGACAAGCTGTAGGTCTCGGGCTTGTGCTAAAGCTTCGAGGTCTGGCCATTTAGGTTAGTTTAGAGACGAAAAATGCTGCTCTCATAACCAGAAAGCATGAGATAACGGCCGTTAATAGTCCACGCTCTGTGCGTGACCTCTTGTCGACGTGTCGATTGAAACCGAAACAATGCCACTCTCCTCCCTGGCCAACTAGTTTCCAGAGTACAACGCGCGCCATGTTGCATGGAGGGCTTTATGGAAGTAATCTATTTTCTGTAATGCGAAATTAAAGTGCAGATCTTAAGGAGGAGGATGGGTGCGTATGCCCCTCCGCCCCCTCCCCTCCTCCTCATCTGCTCCCTCCCATTTAGCAGGAAATTTTCCTAAATATAGCGGGAAAATTTCCCCACTAAATTTAGCGGGTTAAGTTTCCCCACTAAATTTAGCGGGGAAATTGATGTCACGTGACCTCAACACCAATTCAGTTTTCCCGCTGAATGTAGCGGAAAAATGACGTCACATGATCGTGTCATGTCACCCATAAACAAATTCAGTTTCGCAGCTAGACTTATCGTAAACATTAATGTCACATGACCTCAAAATTAATTCAATTTCCTGCCAAGTTTAGTGGGGCGGTTAAGACGACAGCGACGCTGAAAAAGCGGAAACGGGTGCCTCAGAGCTGCGCTCTAAAAAACAAAATGCCTCAGATGAAATAAAGTGAAAATTAGAGATAAGACAAAGAAAAGAGAATTTAAGATACGATTCTAAGACGATTCCTTTTGTCCGTTCTCAAATGTTTTCATTTCAAGAAATGTTTACCTCTTTATTCACACACTCACTGTGCACGCGGGTAGAGTGTGCCAGAAGAGTGCAGGTGTCTGGATAGAAAGAGTTTAGTTGGCGCACCAAGAGGCTAACCGACCAAAATGGGTACTTCTCTGACCAAACTGCCAAACAACCGTCAACCTTGACTTAGCAGCAACAGCGACACACAGTATCTATTTTACTGGATAAAGAGTGCTAAATCATTATTTTCAGTTACCTAATAAATATTCTTCCCAGCTTGCTTTTTAGAAAAATCTCTAAATTTAAAAGAACTATTAAGACAACTGCAAAACAAAAATCAATGCCAAAACCAACTATCGAATTTGCCTGCTCTCCAGTAGCACGACATCTATGGCGGGCAGACCTGCAGAATGAGCAAGCAGTCTAAAAAACAGGGTACGTACTGTGTATATTTTGTTTTCATGCTGCAGAGCAAGTGCTGGAAGTAGGTTTCACGGCATCTATTTTTCACAACCAAATTTCTTGCAATCACTTGAGAACAAGTTAGAGAAGTGAACTTGTCCTCGCCACTGGTATAACGTTTTCGTGTTCCCTGTGGAGACTCAAATAAATTTGAAAATAAAAACAAGGAAGACAACCCCTTCATAAAAAATCTGTAACTTTGGCAGAGAAAAGCGATCTTGACAAAAATATGTGGACTAGAGTTTTACAGCGCCTATTCGTGTGCTTAACCGATTTTGAGGCAAATTGGTGACAATGAAAATAAAATGCCCGAGTACCAGTAAAGGAAAGACATAAATGATGCATACCTACAACAGAAACATTTCGAACGACCACGGGCAGGAAACTCTGGTGAGGCTCTCGGAGTGACTCCCTGCAACGGGCCTGTGCAAACCACAAAACAAGATCGGTCAGAGCTTGCAGCTATAAGGCGCTTCATACCATGAAGTTCCAGAAGCAGCTGCAATTGGAAGCAAAGTGCATTTCATTTATCTGCACAACGGAGAGTTTAATAGCTAGCATGCATTCATTAGGTGATACCGTCATGAATGTACCGACTTTTCAATGCAGCAATATATCACCAAATTGTTAATCGTGCCGGGCAAAACTAAAACCGGAAGCATTATTCCAAACTATCTCAGCTTAAAGCTAACCACGGCTGAAGCTTCAAGCCATCCTTGCAAATTCAGTTCAGAAAGCAAGTAATGTGACCTTGTAGTTGGACGCCATGGTACGTCGATTTTATAATCATGTGTCACCAATGGCTTGCAGTGTCAAAAGTGGTCCACCTTAAAGGAACCATGAAATGACCTTTTTACTTTTGCCAGATAACTTTTACATTAAACAGTCAATGTTCACTGAATGCCGAACAGGCATCCGTTTTCGTCTCGGTTTATTAACTTCCACACAAAAAAATTAATGAAATATCGACTTTTTCTTTTTCTCCAACTGACCGCGAAACAAGCAACGGCGTAATTTTGACGGTCGTGACGTACCCTGTTTCCGGAACCGGAAGTTCTCTCGGCAGTAGGAGAATGGGAGTGTTAGCGGCATTTAGCGGCGGCGAGTTGGCGGTGTGCCGGTAAGTTTTGCTGCGCTGATGGCGCTGATGTCACCGATGTATTTTCTGAATTGGCGCCTCTCATCGCCGCGATAGCCATGGACACATCGCAGCTGAGCGAGATTCAATTAGATATGTTGCACTACAGCGACAGCATGGGACTAGTCCCATACGCCGGTATGCCTGTTGGGAAGTGCGGCGAGTCTTCCGGTGAAGACTCCAGAAGTCAACCCAACTGTCATTGTTGGTAAAAGGCGGCCCGTGTCAGTCGTTTGCAAAGCGACGTAGATAGAGACAAATGGCCGCGGCGTTTTTCGCGGCCTCGGAGACGCAGGAGCGAGCCGACGTTAAAAAAATATAGGTTTGAACTACGAGAGTATCAACAAGAGCCACGTAAATACCTGTTCACCCTCGGAGTAGACGCGCGCGTTTGATGGAAGTGCTGTATTCGCGCTGTTGTTAAGCGCTTTGGGACCGATATTTTGCGATTGCAACTCGATACTGACGCGAAACTCGGCAAAGAAAGGTTGGACCGGCATCGCACGTAACTCCCACGAACTGTTATAGCTCGACAGTGACGTGCAGTCTGTCAGAATAAAAATGGCATAATAATAACAACGTGTACATACCGTGTTACGAAGGTAATCCATACGGCGTTTATTTGAGCTCTATATCACACAAAACAAGAAGATAGAATCGACGAGAGTTCCTTTTCGACGACAGTGCTGCCTCGGAAACTGCCTCGGAAAACAACACTGCCTCGGAAAACAAGGGGAAGAGATTGACCTCACCCCTTATTCAAAAATTGAGGTCAGCGATCAAAATACGGGAAGGGTCCATAAGGGTCGCGCGGCCATATTCCATTCAGCACGCCAGCCGGTCATGGGCAGACGGTCTTGGCCAAGTACGGTCGAAGCAACGCTACGCCGGTGTCGGAGTGCCTGCTAGGCCTATCTGCACGAGTTTGCTTGGTCGCGGGTCGGTGAACTCGTGGCCGTTTTGGCTTTTCTTGGGTGTTTGCGGATCCAGCGTTCTTGTTCGTCGCGGTCTGTTTCAAGTACTTTTTTCTTGCTGCTTGAAGTCGGGACGACGCGCGAGAAGAAAACGTAGAAAAATAAACGTTCCTTGATCGTCGCGGCCAAGTAGCTGAGCCCAACGCTGTCGGTCTGTCGGCCCCATCGCCCCTGCTTCGTTTACCACACGATAGATGGCGTTTGGCTCTGAGCATTATCAAATTTGGCAATTTTCGTCACATCTCTAATTATGCTACAAAATGTGGATCTGAATATTATTTTACCAAACTTTTAGGAAACATTCGCCGGCTATTTATTGTATACGGTCGCGGTGCTGGTGAGGTAGGCTCTTACCCAATAGGCGACGCAGATTCGGCTGACGTGCAGCGATTCCGCGGATGCATCGCAGTGAAAAGGCAGAGAGTTTTCGAAGGAAAGAAGGCGCAAAAGAGTCCAGTTTTCTTTTAAAAGTTCTATAGCGAATAATTTTTTTGGCTGCTATTTTTTATGTTTTTGTGTTTTTTTTTTCGCACCTTTTACGAGGTGCGGTGGATGAAATTCGATTTCGGAATTGTTTCATGGTCCCTTTAAAGAGATACAAAGTATAGACGTTTGTGAGTGGGGCCCTGGCCTAGTCTTCAGCTACTTTGCGAGGTAGGACGTTCTAACCGGGATGTTTGCTGCGTGGAATTAAACGACCAGCTTGTGCCCAGTGATTGTTCGAGCTGAGTACATGACCTCAATAATGCCGTTATTTGAAAAGCACATTTATGAATGTTAAACATGACTAACTTACAGAGAGACTGCGTCTCAACGACTAGTGACTTGGAATACCTAACTGAATATTGATATATTAACTAAATACAAAACAATTACCTGGCAGGCATTATATTTTTTCAACAGGCTGGGTCGACTCCTTATTATTCGAAGGAGTCGATGCCTAATAGAAAACTACAAACAAAAATATGCCTTAGAATTCCTTTTGCACCCCCAAAATGATGTGACTTGATTTAGAAAGTGCCTCATCTGTACAAATGCATATACTCTAAGGGCACTTGCCAAGCTTATTCTCCTCAGCTCTATCCAGTTAAGCCGAGTTAGAGTATAGAAGTACACGCTCACTAACAGAATGAGAGAGGCAGGGAGAAGTCTCACTTGTTCCGCCACCTGCCCCCCTGCTACCTTCGATGGCGTTTCAGCGTCTCATGAGCCTCGAGTGAGCACGTCCGTTCAATGCGGGGTGAAAGATAGAAGCGCGCCCTATTGGAAAACCCCGATATGAAAAGCGTGTTATAGATATTGGTAAACAATATATTTGTTATTGTATTACAATACGATATGGACAGTGTATTGGAAAACATTCTATTTATTGTAATCTAATACAATAAGGGTTTGTTATGGGATTTCAATATTCATAACACGCTAAAAAACATTGCAATCCCATACCGTATAAACCCTTATTGGATCCCCATGTATCGTATGGGGATCCTATAAGGTTTTAGGATTCCAGTGTACTTAGCGTAATATGGATATTGGAATCCAATATATTATATCGGCTACCAATATAACAATATGCGAGTTGGAATATCAAGTTCAGTACGACATTTTTTTGCAACGCAGTCTCTCGTTGTGTGTATTTCTGAGTGAAAAAATTAAAAATGTTGCCGTTGTCAAATTGTGAATAAAAAAGCAAACACCAGACTTATCGATACCAAATACATATTCCTGAACTGGAGGATCTGGCGTTTAATGCAAAATAATGTTAATTGTTTAGGACCCTCATTCAAAAACTTGATGTTTGAAAACAGGATGTGAAATCCTCACCTTTTAATGAAAACAGCACCTGATAGCTGCAGCCATATAGAAACTGCAAGATAAAAACTTTTGATTAGTTCGCGACAAGTAGCAATCCTTCACTAAGCCGGATAGATTCAAAATTATGTCTTCGTTGATTGCGGAAAAATAAGCTTCAATGCACCCCCACGGGTCATTCTGAGCTCGGTCCATTAAATATACGTATCCGCTCGTCTGGCTTTACTATTCCTGCTTCGCACCAAACTAGAATATCTGGAATGCTCACCTTTGAGCAAGAACGAACTGGTGCTTGCTTGCTTGTAGGCCATGGAAACTGGAAGAGAGATTTGCGATTAGTTACGTCCAAGTAGCAGTTACTTTGAGTAGCCACGTAAAGTACACTAAGTCGGAAAGATTCAAAATTGCATGCACGGTACATAGATATCCTCTTGCGACGTAACTGGGCACACGTCAATGTCGCCTGCGTGTATTACAGAAAATTAAGTTTCAATGCAGGAGCCCCCAGTTGTTCTGAGCTCCGTCAATTACAAATGCACTACAGCTTGTCTGGCTTCAGAATTGCTGCTTCGGGAATCTGGAATCCTCACCTTTTAGGAAAAAGAAAGTGGCACCTGCTGGCCCTTAGTCCATGGAAACTGCCAGAAAGATTTGCGATTAGTTGCGTCCAAGTACCAATTTTGTTGACCAGCCACCTACAGCAAGCTAAGACGGATAAATTCAAAATTACATGTGTGTGACATAATATTTCATTTCATTTCATTTTTTATACCCTTAAAGCGCCCGTAGGGCTTTACATAAGGAGGGGCAAGTGCAACATTATTCAAAACACAAACATAAAAAAAATAGAACAAGGAAACAGGTGTTACGGTTGCTATGCGTATAAGTAAGTATTAAGAGAATCTCTGAAAGCAGAGGATTCTTGAATGATTACAACATTATCAGGAAGAGAGTTCCATTCGTATGAAGCTAACTGTAATGGTGAAAATTTAAAGAGGTTTGTTCGTGGAGTGACCAAATGAAGTTTTTTGCGAGTTGTCAGTACGCGCGGAAATATGCGTTGCAGCCCGGCAATACAGTTCTCTCTTCGATGAGCAGTGGTAATACAAAGTTTGTAATGATGCAAGTCTTGAGATTTTCCCTCTGTCTGCAAGAGGTGGTAGCCCAAGTTTTTCCTTTAGTGAGGTGATGCTTGTACGCGTGTAGTTTTTAAGAATGAAGCGTGTGGCTCTGTTTTGCACTAATTCGAGTTTTTGTGTCAAAAAAAGCTGTTGTGGATTCCATATTATCGAAGCGCATTCGAGTTGAGATCTAATCAGGGTAGTATATGCTACAAGCTTTGTTTCCCAGTTTGCCATGTGAAGATTTCGTCTTAGAAAACCAAGGCTTTGATTTGCTTTTGCCCTTATATGGTATATGTGGGCTTCCCAAGATATGCTTGATGCGAAATAAACTCCAAGATATTTATATGTATGCACATGTTCAAGAACTCCATCGAAGAGAGTGTAGTTAAAGTCAGCTGGACTTCGCTTAGTACTAAAATTTAGAAATTTTGTTTTTGAAATATTTATGTTCATTTGCCACTTTAGACATCATGTTTCAATTTTAATTAAGTCGTTCTGAAGTTCAATACAATTGTAAACGCTAGATATTTTTCTATAAATCACACAATCATCGGCATACAAACGGATGGTAGACTGGATAGTTGCGGACAAGTCGTTTATGTATAAAAAGAAAAGTAATGGGCCCAGCACGGTTCCCTGTGGTACTCCTGATCTTTCTTTCTCTTGACATGAAGATTCGCATTCATAGCAGACACTTTGCGAGCGGTCGACGAGAAAGTTCGATATCCACTGTATAACAAATGGTTCTATTTGCAAAGCGCGTAATTTAAGAAGGAGTCGTTTTTTGTGGTACCTTGTCAAATGCTTTTTGAAAGTCGATAAAAATTGCATGGATTTCAGTTTTGGAGTGAAGGTTTTGATGGAGGTCTGTGACAAATTCAAAAAGCTGGGTTTCACAAGAATGGTACCGCCGGAAACCGTGCTGATTTACAAAGAGCAAGTTGTTGACCGACAAGTGATCCATAATATTTGAGAAAATTATATGCTCCATCAGTTTACTAGGTACACTTGTCAGAGAGATTGGTCCATAATTCGTCATCTCATTCCTTTGACCGCTTTTAAAAATTGGGGTGACGTTTGCTTCTCTCCAATTGGCAGGAAGTATACCAGTTTGTAAGAATTGCTGGAAGAGTAAACATAGGAGAGTGGAAGCTTCATATTTGCAGAGCTTAAGCAGTTTTGTTGAAATATTATCAGGGCCTGGAGCTGAATTGGTTGGAAGATTTTCTATTAGTTTCTGAATGCCAGTCGCACACATGGTAATTGGAGCCATTTGAGTTAGTATACTATCTTCAGGTGAGAGTATTGGCAAGGGAAAGGTCTCATCAGAAAACATTTCACTGAAGAAATTGCCAAATCGTTCACACACGTCAGCAGCATCCAGCTCGTCTCCCGAAGAATCACTAAAGTGGAATTGATTGGAAGTGTACTTAGGGTTTACTGCATTCCAAATTTTTTCGGGTTAGTTTTTATAAGGCCGCGTAAATCTTCATTAAAGAACTTATTTTTCGCTTTCTTTATTTTATTTACACACATTTGGTGGATTTCGTCGTACTTTGCAAATGCAATCAAAGAACGCGATATTTGAGCCTGTCAAAAATGTCTTTGCTTTTTGTTGAGGAGTTCTTTAATATGGTGTGAAAACCATGGTTTTTCAGCAGATGACCGAATATTTACTTTTGGAATGAATTGATTGCCTAACTCTAGCATCTTATCTTTAAATAATTTCAAATTTTCTTCCACTGTTCTAGAGTCGAAGTCTACCTTGTATGCCCTTGAAAATCCTTCTAGGCTTTGACTCATGTCCTGTACATTCGCCCTAGAGTAATTGTAGATACATTTGACCAGTGGACTGTGTTTTTGGATTGTGATACCTACTTCAACGTTTACAGATACATGATCACTAAGCGGTTCCATAATATTAATTGAAACTACAGAATCAGGTTTAGAAGTAAAGAAAAGATCCAAGCAAGCTGAGTTCCGGGTTGGCTGGTCTACCATTTGAGAAAGGGAAAATGCGCTTATCACGTCGACGAAGTAGCGGCTTTGTTTGGAAAGGTTATACCACGTGTCAAAGGGTATGAGATCCGGAAAAACAGGCCATGCTATCTGAGGATAGTTGAAGTCTCCCGTAATCACATAGATATCATTTGGATAAGAATGTGCAAGGTTTTCTAATAACTCATGAAGTAAAAGCGAAACATCAGACAGGTCAGGGGGCTTATAACACGCAATGACGAGCATGTGAACAGTAGGCATTTTAATCCTGACACAAACACCTTCAAAACTTGATATTCTATCATAATTCAGGACACGTAGACTATTTCTGACAGCGATCAACACTCCCCCTCCGCGACGTTCTATCCTATCATTCCGGGCAATAAATTAAGAGCTGCTTAAGATTATTTCGGTATCTGGAATTTCTGGGGTTAGCCAGGTTTCGCTGATTACAACAATGTCTGCAGAGCATGAGTGGACAACAGATAACAGCTCTTTCTGCTTTGAAAGAATGCTTCTTGCATTCGCTATGAAATAATTCAAAGTAGTCACGGGCGAAGATTGCTTTTGCGGGGAGGATGACTTGTCTTGCTTGAGCTACGCAGGAACCTGCTTTACACATCCAGCCTCTAAGTCGAAGACATACCATGAGGTTCCAATATTCAGTTTGTCGTGACGTAATTTAAACTCGTGGCCTTGTGCTTTCGCAAACGATAAAAGTTCTTTCCTTCCGAGTTTCTTCGCAAAAGTCCTGACTCAACCGAAAGTTGGTGCCTTTCAGCTTGAATGCTTGTGACAGCAATAGTTCCTTATATTTAAACGAATTAAATTTTATGATAAGGGGCCTGGGCGATGGACTAAGTTGTTTGAAAAGGCCGATTCGGTGCGCCCGTTCGATCAAAGGGGGGAGGATCTTTACACCAAGCCTATCTGCACAAAAGCTTATCACTTTTTCTTCGGACTGTTACCATGTCTCATCCCGAATATCGGGCATGTTAAATAAAAGCAGGTTGTTTCGTCGGCTTCGTGCAGCTTCGTGCAGCTTCGAGAAATATACTTTATTTCCAACTTCCGCAAACACGTCTTCGATCCGAGGAATAGGTTCAACGTCAGGTACAAGGATGTCGTTGAGCCGACGGAAGTCGATGCAGACACGATGTGAACCGTCTGGCTTCTTCACCAGAACCAACGGAGAAGGGTATGGTGACGTCCATTTTTCTATTACTTCCAACTTCAACATTTCAGCAACTTCCTCTTCTATCATCTCCAGTGTTGTAAAAGGAACCGGATACTGTGGA
Organism: Ixodes persulcatus; assembly: GCA_013358835.2. NCBI lineage: Eukaryota > Metazoa > Arthropoda > Arachnida > Ixodida > Ixodidae > Ixodes > Ixodes persulcatus. The sequence goes on from JABSTQ010007204.1 coordinate 12,559, forward strand.
GTCTGAATGGGATCGTTAGTAGTCAGCTCCAACTTACACTCCAACAGATGTGTTCGTCCAGGCAAGTCGGTGAAAATCCTTTCGAACCTACCTAGCACGTCTTTGATGTCCCTTTCCAGGCCCCCAGTAAGGTCTTTGGCCAGCACCACATCGGCGATTCCTTGAGTGCTCTTGATACCCACGCAGGGTATCGGCTGCTCTACTTCCTCTTGGATGGCAATCAGTGAGGAAACGTGCTCTTTCATCATGGTATCTGGATCTCGCTCTTCGTATTTGTTGAGCATGTTAATGTGGAAAACCTTGGTTGTGTGTCCTAAATCTATCACATAATCGACCTCATTCTTTTTGCCGACGACTTTGTATGGGCCTTTCCAGTGCATAACCAACTTGTTCGTCTTTGTCGGTATCAACAATAATGCACGGTCTCCGACGTTCAAAAGTTTCCTCCCCGTCTTCCTGTCATACATCTTCTTCTGGTACCTCCTGGCTGCTGTTAAGTTCTGGTGCGCCAGTTCGGTGGTCCTTTCAAGTCGGTTGCGTTGGTCCAAAACGTGTGAGTATGTCGTCTTCAAGTTTCCTTCTAACTCCTCCTGCATCCAGATTTCCTTCAAGATCGTCAGCGGCCCTCGAACGTGTCTCCCATATATCAGCTCAAAGGGAGAGAAACCCAGACTGGCTTGCGGGACCTCTCGGTACGCGAACAGGAGTGGTGCCAGGTATCGATCCCAGGATCGAGGCTTTTCTTGGCAGATCTTACACAACATCTGTCGTAAGGTACCGCTGTACCTTTCGACCAATCCGTTGCAGAAAGGGTTGTAAGGAGTAGTCAGGAGCTGTTGGATGTCCAGTAGACGTGTGAGCTCCTTCATGAGCCCGGACGTGAAACTTCTCTCACGGTCACATAAGATTTGTCTGGGCAGTCCTACTCCAGAAAAGATCTCTAATAATCCCACCGCCACCGTGCGAGAGTCACAGGGAGGCAACAAAACCGCATCTGGGTATCTGGTGGCGAAATCTACCATCGTCAGTACATATCGGTTTCCGCTTTCCGAAGTCGTCGGAAGTGGTCCTACTAAGTCGATTGCCACGCTCTCAAACGGGGTGTCGATAATAGGCATTCGCCCAAGGGGCGCTCTTTTGACTTTCCCTGTTGGAGTGGCCCTTTGGCAGGCACCGCGCGATTTAACGTAGCGTTTAACGTCAGCCTGAACTCCAGGCTAATAAAAAGCACCTAACACTGTGTCAGTAGTTCTCTTTATTCCCTGGTGACCAGCCATGGCACTGTCATGTGCCACCTCCAAGGCGTAATTTCTAAGTGTGGTTGGAACGACCACCTGCTTGAAGTGTTTGCCCCCTTTCTCCTCGTATTTTCGGCACAGTGCGCCTTTCGATAAACAAAAGCTGTATGTCGATCCATCCTTTGTGTTGTACACCTGTCCAATTTTGCTCCGGCAGACGTCCAACGTGGCATCTCCTTTCTGGCGTTCTTTTAAAAGCTCAGAGGTTATTTCATTCCTCTTGACTTCGCTTCATTCGCCCGTTTTATCTGTCGACTTCCATCTACTCGCGGCCGACACGTCGTTGATAGCAATACTTTCTGTTCGAGTGTCTAGAGCTCTTCCTTCCGGGCTTGGCTGCCCTCTCTGGTCATTCCATCCGGGATTGGGCTCTTCTGCACTTCGGGTTCCTTCAATATTTCCTAAAATTACTTCATAAAAAGGTGACTCCATGCACTTTACAAGCAAATCTCCGGTTAAATGGACAACACAGTTCCACCCTAGCCACTGGTAGCTGTAACGATGTTCCATCCACAAGGAATACCACACCCGTCTTTCCAGTGAGACTGGTGTTTTCGACTAAGCTGCGTCGAACAATTACCGTGTTACTGCCAGTGTCGCGTTATACGCTGACTCGTTGTTGGTTAAGTACACCTTGCAAGACAGGCATGTTTCGACCCTTGTTTTCTTTCTTGCATTCTTGGGTTGCATTAATCACCCCAACCTCACCATCGTCAGAGAGCGAAGGCTTTTCTTCCTCAGTAGCGCTCCCAGGCGGTTCTACCTCAGCCTTAGGTGGTCCAGGAGGCTCAACGAAACACATTGCATGTGGTCGCTCTTCGCGTTTCCTGGGACAGTCTCTTTCGTCGTGCCCTTTCCTTTGGCAGAAAGAGCACGCTGGAATCGTTTGCTTATATTTATTTCGACACTGAGGTGCCTTGTTTCCTAACCGGCCACATAAGAAACATTTAGGTTTGGAAAATTCAGGCGCGTCAGAATTACCCCTCTGAGTCAAGGCGGTTTTTGTCTCTTCTCTGAAAGCGAAGAGACTTCTTTGTTTCTGTGCTTCAAGGAATCGATCAGCCGTCTCAACAATTGACGAAAGTGTCTTGCAGTTTCTTTCCCTCAGAAAGATAGCGATCTTCTCGTGGCACTGGGACAGACATTGCTCCGCCAAGATTTTGTCTCGCAACGCGTCTTACGTTGTAGGCGTGTCTCCTACTTCCAGCCACCTATCATAATAACTTTCAAACCGGGCGGCGTATTGACTAGCTGTCTCTCCTTCCTCAAGTTTGGATTTTCTGAATTTTTCTCGGTATCCCTCTGTCGTAAATCGGAATCTTTCCAGAAGAGCTCTCCTGGTGGCTTCAGAACTCAGAGAGTCTCGTGGCGATAGTCTGCCGTACACCTTTAAAGCCTCTCCCGTAAGGCACATGATCAGCGCCGTTTCCCATTTTGATTCTTGTCATTCTTCTCCCTTTGCGATACATTCAAAACGTTTTAGATAGGCGTCCAGATAATCTCGCTTCTCGACAAATGGCGGGATGAATTTACGGGAACAAATAGAACCAGGATTCATCCTCCCATTGTTACTGCCCTCGGGCCTTGCCTCAACATTTGTTGCCGCTCGGCTTTCAACTAGCCTTAAACGCAGCTGCAGTGCCCGCTCCTCTATTTCGGCTTTTTCTCTACTTGCTAGTCTCTCGGCGGCTCTCTCCTCTCTCTCCCGCGCCCTTTGTTCCCTTTCGTAGGCAACATTTCCTTCCGCCCACAATCTCAATTCAACGCCCTGTAGGCCTAACGACTTGCCTACGCCTACTATACCTTTTAGATCCATCGTGCAGTGAATTATTCCGAACAATTCAAAGTGTCTCCGTCCTGTCGCGGACGCCAAATTGTCGTGAGGTTCGTGATGTTGGAAAGAAATGACAGAAGACACGAGGATGCGTTATGGAATAATTCACATTGGACTGTAGAATTATGGAAAGAGAATATTTACACAACTATTTACACCACTTCAACAAATGTTAAGGTTCGAGTGTCCCCTAAAAAGTCCCTCGCTCACGACTTTTCAGTCCTTGCGGCGTAGCACCCGTGGCAGCCGATGATCAGTGGTCTATCGACGTCAGGGCCGAGGGACGTAGTGACGAGGCAGTTGATCAATAGCCGAAGGCTTGAATCAGGCCCCGTACGTCGGTGGCAGCCTATGACCAGGTGTCCACAAAGGTCAGGGCCGAGGGACGTAGCGACGAGGTAGTTGGGCGTTGGCCGAAGGCTTGAATCAGGCCCAGTACGTCTGTGGCACACACTAAAAATTTTAACACCCATGTTCGTGTTAAAAGGGTGTTTTTCCGAGCTCACACCCTTCCTACACCATTTTTACATGATTTTGGAATATTCAAGGGTGTACGGAAAGGCTTACACCCTTCGTACATCCTTTTTACACCCTGCGGCTACCGAAATCGTGTTAAGAGGGTGTTGCGGTGGTACACCCATGATTTCCGAGTCTTCAAACTCGGAAACCACCAAATTGCAGACATACGCGCCGACTGCTGAAGTCAAGAAGCAGTCCGCTCAATTTAGCGGATTTCGTGAAGTTCAAGTAAGCACAATGGGCAGCTGACATCCAAGCCAAGCCAACGCTCAAGTTATTTTCAAGCCAGATGAATGCCTGCCGCGTACAAGCTCCTTGGTTGTTTACGTGCAAGCGACCACGAAAATAGCATCGGATACTCACGCACTTCTGCTCAAAATGGTGAGACCACGTCGGTTCTATTATGATACATTCCGTCTCATCTTGAGATGTACTAAAGCGAAGGCTAGACTTGCGAGACGGTTCGGGCTCCCAGCTTTACTGTGAGCCTGTACCGTAAAGGTCGATTCAGACACTTGCGTTTGAGTGCGTTTGACTGTGTTGCGTTTAGAATCGAAAGCGAGTCACCGGCACATCTGTGCTTCGTATGAAGCGTGGATTCCAATTCAAGGAATCATCTATAAGCAGCAGGGATGTCCTGGTTTCTCGCAGCCGCAACGCGGTCAAACGCAGTCAAACGCAACTGTTTGAACCAGGCTTTACGTGGTTGTCCTGTGCTTGTCCTTCGCGTTTCATTCTTCCGATTTTAAGTATTCATTTTCAACTCGCTCGCTTTTACCAGTACTAGTAGATACTCAAGCTGCACGAGGGTTCGTGCAGTGCGACCGTCTAGCGATGCTAGGAGCTCGTGCTCCAGCCTTGGCTTTAATGCATCTTAGTGGGGAAGGCATTCACGATGATGCCAAGTCTGTTCACGGCGGGCTCTCGTGCTATTTTGATTGGAAGAGAAGGGGCGTGTAAAGAATTGGCAAATGGAACATGGTTAGCGACAGCGCAAATATATGCTGGAAAAAGTTCAGAACGTTCAAGTGCAGCAGCCCGAAACGTTGGAGTTGAGCAATTGGAGAATCATTTGAAGACATCTTTGGAGGTTCAGCCTTCTCTCCCCCCACACCAGTATCGAAGGCTGCTAGGATATTGGTTCAGGCTAAGCCCTCTGTCTTTCAGTCAGTGAACTCGGGCCGTTCCACTTTACCTTGTTATTTCATAACTGATGTGTTAGAAAATGGAATGCAGATTTTCTTTACATGGCCAAAACATAAAGTGTTATCAAATAATACCTGCCATATTCATATTCTACGTTTACAGACCGGGGTCGCCCCGCCTGTGGAGGGTGAAGATGCGAGCAGCCTCGAAGCCCACCAACAGTGGCTGTGTGCTGAGAGCGAAAGCTGGTACCTGACGAAGGCGAGATTGATCTTCGAATCGATGCGGATGCCTGCAAACGGCTACATGCATTGACATTGATGGGCATATAGACTGCACAGAATGTTTATCCCTACCAGATGAATGCTAGGAGGGTATGCATTCCATATTTTTTTACTGATCTCTACGACAATGGCTAAATTGCGCTTCCCCGCTCCGTGATTGCAGCTACCGGACGGCCATCTTGGGACACGGAAAATCAACCTTTTGGAGCGTTGCAGAGGCTGGCCGGCAGCGTGCTGAAGACATGTTTTCTGCTCGTTTGTCGTCATTGGGCGCGTTAAGTCCACGCTCCGTTACTCCTACTCCGACACTCCGGGTTTCATACTCCAGGCGCAGCAACTAAATGGCGCATGGCGTACAGGAGCGCGACACACCGAATCTATCGACGAGCCGCACAAGCTCCTTCCGACCGCATGGTTTTGACAAACCTGGCATCCCATGGATACGGGTGGCAGAAGCCAAAATTATTTCGGTGCTAAATTAATTAAGGCCAGTGTAGAGCGGCAGGGTATAAAGTAAAAGAGACGGCGACGTTATGAAGTTTCTACAAACGTTTAAATATTCCTGAGAGTTTTGGAGACTGGCTTCAAGCACATATGGGGAAAGTTACCTTGGCCGATCTATTTATTGGCCATGCAAGCTGTTCATATTTAAATTAAAGGACATTCTTGAACCCACTTGTCGACGCACAAAACCCTCAAACTTGCCAGATATTTCGTGGTTCCGTATTGCAGCGAGACGCAATTGGGCGGAAGCAGTTGATGTGCATGCCGATACCGGAACACCGTCGTTCAATAGATAGCACGTCAATTCGTTTCAGGCGAGACATGAACGTGATGTTTCGGCTTTCCATTCGAAGTATCTTGATTCGCTGGGCAAAGCATCCTAGAAAGGGCAGCGGTCCGACTGTCTTCTCATCTCAACAACTTTTCAGTCGCTGTGCTGTCGGCAACCTACCGTTCAATAGATGAATTCGTTTTCTGGCGAGATGCATGAACAAACCTTTCCCGCAATGCTAACTGATGCTTCGGCTTTCCAATCTAAGTATATTTATTCGCTGCCGCTGGACTAAGCATTTTAAAAAGGGCAGCCGTCCCACTGTCTTCTTGACAACTTTTCGGTCGCCGAGCATCAGCATGCTCGTTCGATAGATCACTTCGTTTTCAGGCAAGACACATGAACAAACCTTTTCCTCAACGCTAACTGATGTTTCGGCTTTCCCATCGAAGTATTTTATTCGCTGGGCTGAGCATTATAAAAGGGGCAGCAGTCCGAATGTGTTCTCATCTCAACAACTTTTCTGTCGCTGTGCTATCGGCACGCTACCGTTTGATGGATGAATTCGTTTTCAGGCGAGATGCACGAACAAACTTTTTCGGAAATGCTAATTGCTGTCTTGGCTTTCAAATCAAATTGTTTTTACCTGCTGGATTAAGCACTAATCGACTGAAAAGGAGCAGCTGTCCGGCTACGCCTTTCGTTTCAACAATCTCAACAATAGCACAGCCATCTTGTTTGTGGACGTGACATCACGGAGCGCGAAGAAGTCGCTCGTGCTCCGAGAAATGCTCGGTGCACGAAGAGCGCGCTCGCGTGTCAGTCCCCGGCGGCGCTCCCGTCTGTTTAGTGAAAGGAGTGCCAAACTCTCGCGCTGTGTAAACGATGAGAATCGCCTTTGAAAGCACATGCATTTTTTTGCAAAAGCGCAGCACCGCAGGAAAAAGGCACAACTCGTCGAACGCGAGTCTCGCCGGTCTTGCGGCGTGATCAAAGCTTCCTTGGCCTGCCAAACTGCTGCGTTTTTGTGCCTTTTCACGCTTGGATACTTATCAAGAATCGATGCCATGGCAGAGCTTTGAAGGTATGTCGCACGTAGACGTCTTCTCTATCACCCAGCTATTCCAGCGAGTTGCTATCAATAGGAAACGAAATCGGTGGTTGCTATTATGTATTAACCATGGCTATGTTCCAAATCTACTCAAACGGATCACATGACAGCACAAATAGAGCAATGCTGTGGAGGAAGGTAGGATTTCAAAGGCAAAAGTATGAAGCGGCGAGATCGAAAGTTTTTCAAACGCGGCCCGTCCATATGGTTGTGTGCAATCTATCGCCGTCGCCATAGCTTCCTACCCCTCCTTTGTCGCCACTGGATCATGCTCGTTTCTGGACTGCAAGTGCTGCAAGTTACAAATACAGTCGTAAGAGTAAAGTAAAATGCTGCTCCAGAGGCACGTGCATCTTCATGCACGTTGCACTCGCGAAACAAATCCACATGGCGTTGATTCTTGATTGGTATTCAAGCGTCCAAAGACAGAGACGGAGCACTTTGGCATGCCAAGGAAGCTTTGATCATGCCGCCAGACCGGCGAGACTTGCGTTCGACGAGTTGCTCCTCTTTCTTGCGGTGCTGCGCTTTCGTAAATATTTTCACGTGTTCTCAAACACAATTCTCACCGTTCGCGGTTTTAACAAACTTGTTCGGTAAATGACAACGAACGAGCAGAAAACATGTCTTCAGCTCGCTGCCGCCCAGCCTCCGCAACACTCCAAAAGGTTGACTGATAAGCTGTGTCCCAAGGTGGCCTTCCGGTGGCCGCACCTGAGCTGCAACGACCAAGCGGAGACGCGCGATCCAGCAAATTGTCATGGAGATCAATGGTATTGCTTGCATGGCGTACTATTAGCCTTGAGAGCGAACTCAAGCGTCGCTGCGGTCGCCACGTCTTGATTGGGTGAGGTGTACCGCGACATCTGGCGACGGACTCCGCTTCGCGTTCTGGCATCTGGCTCGCTTCCCTGCGCCCGTTTCCTCACGATCGTAGGTTTGTGATCATGCTGACCTACTGTTCAGCGCTGCAATGTAATCTCCGAAAAGAAGCCGGTATCGTATTCTACCACCCGAAAACATTGAGATTAAAGAAAGCATGGACAGTCAGACTAAGGATGGGAAAGGCACCGCCAACATCGGCCGTTGTTTGCTGTAAGCACGTTGAGAAGCGGGGCTTCGTTTACCCACTGTACAAGGCGCTGGGTGAGACTTATAAAGACAAAATTTTCATACCTTTTCCAACCGTGTTTGTCACGTTTACCTTTATAATTGTGTTATAAGCATGGAAAGCTATCGCTGGAGGCTATTACGTCGATGAACCCCGACGCCCCCTCCACACGATATACACTCTTAAAAAAAAGGGTGCGTAAAGGGACCAATCGCCATCTTTCATCCCCGCGACCCTAGCGCCCCCTATTCAGAAGCGGTAACTCGAGCAGTTCGTCCCGCGGGCATTTCGTTGCTCCCTCTGGAGTTGCTCCCCTAATGAATACTTTAGTCCCCTCGTCAATAATGGCTGCCGCAAGCCTTCGATGAAGTGGACGAAGCATCACTCGAGTAGCTATTTTCGAAAGAAGCCTTGGCAAAACAAGAGTTTGGCCCCAGGATTTAGAAATTGTGACTACACGCGGATATTTGGTGAATGTTTCCGACCGCGAAAAACGTGAGAACGGAATCCGAGCGGCGCGGAGGCGCCGGTGACGAGGCTACCTACTCACCGACTACCGCGCGCGCGCCCGAGTTCGAACTAGAGATGACGGTTGACCCAGTTGACCTGTGGCGGTGCGGTGGAAGCCTCGTCGGATGCAGTCGGAGTGGAGACAGATTGAACGGTGAGTTTTGATTGCTTTGGCAACTTGTAGAGCAGCAGTAATGTCATAGACATTTCAGAATGTACTTCATAAAGTCGCAGGATCGCCCTGTACGATAGGTGCTCGCTCTCTGACGCGGTCGGGCGCGTACTCGTCCATGTTAGCGTGCAAACGAGGCCTAGCGTTTCAAAACTATGCCCGGCGGCAATCAGTTCATCAAACAAACGATGTTACACCGGCAGATCGTTTCGTCGACGCAGCAGCGTTTTAATGCGACTCAGGTTCATTGAAAAGTTCCCGTGTTCGTTTCATCGACCAACCTTGCGACGCTTCATTGAAAGCGTCTTTCCGCACAGATCGCCTCGGTCGTCGGCGTGAAGGTACAGAGCGCGACACTGTTAGCGCGAACAAGCGATCGCCGGTTTTTCCAGGTTTTCTCTTTGAAACCGAGGGGTGTCATCCAAGTTATTAATGCTACGGAAAGAGCTCATTTAGTTTTATAATGTAAGCGATAAAATGTCATGCTCGCTAATACTATTTAGAAGTAGAATTAGAAAATGCGCCGATGTCGTGTTCGCGCTAACAGTGTCGCGATGTGTACGTACCGGCGGCCAAGGCGATGCGAGCTTGACGAAACCGTGGCGGTTCGTATGAGGCCTGGTGCGGGTTCGCGCCTCGAGAGTAAAGTTTCGCCCTTATGCTCCTAGGCGAAAGGTATGGTCGTAACCGGTATGCGTAAATAAACATGTTCTCAATCAATATTAAAGTTTCCCCGAGCGGAGCGAGCGGTTTCAGCGCGTAGTGCGGACTGTTTGAAAGCGGCGATCGCGAATTCATTTGTGGCGTATCAGAGTAGCCTGGGCAAGTCCGCTTTAGTTGAGGTAGGCTTGCGGCGAACGAAATTTAACCAGCAAAGCAATCCCCGTGGTGAAAAAAAAAAGAAGTCGACGAAACATTGTAGGAGCACGTGTCCACTAAATTGAGCGGTGCCGCGAAGTCGTGCTTGCGCGTGTTTAGTTAAGCATTATTTTATGTTTTTACTTTCTCTGAGGGTTTCCAATGTTTTTCGGCCGATCCGGGTCGGCTCCGCGGCACGGTTTATAGTTTCAACCATGGTCGGGAATCACCAAATTGGAATTGAATTTGAACGCTGTAACGATACACTTGTTTATAGAGCCCAGCGTGGAGGTGTTTTTTCTTGTAACAGTTTTGCTTTTGCGATCCTCACTTCGGAGTTTGGTTTCGCCGTGTGTATAGCTTATCTTGTGCTCGTGGCTTTGAAATGTGTTTTGTATTGTTCAAAGCTGCTCTTGTAAACTCCGTTTAAACTGTTTTTTTTTGTTTGCTTGTTGTCATTTGATACTTGTATTTGCTTTGTCTTTGAGCATTTTCAAACAGTCTAATTAGGACACGCGTTTCAAAAAAAATAAATTTCACACGAATAAAAAAAAAAAATTTAGAGCAATATTTATTATTTATTGAAAGTACCCTCAGGGCCCGAAGGCATTACAGAGGGGGAGAGGCACATACTTAAAATATAGTAATTTAGTAACAAGTCAACAATATTAAATATGCAACAAACAAAGAAAAGCAACAGGTCATGGGTCATTGCTAAAATAGTTAGTGATTGCGCGAGACGCGATTGAGTCGGTAGTCACGTCCTTTCCACTTGTTTTCTCGGCATTTCGGTTGCGGAGAGTAGTGGTGGATTGCCTTGGCCATCGCGTTGAGGTGGAGAAAGGGTACGACCATCTTATTGAGGTGGAAAGTGCGTATTACCATTCCGTGAAGTCATGGACTTTGCGTGCAGAATTTGAAATTAATCTCACGCCGTCACTATTGCTCTAAACAAATATGTTTTTGCGTAAAATTAATTTTATGACACTTGTGTCCCTTACAAACTGTTTAAAAAACACTTTTTTTTCAGGGGCCCTTTAAGGTGCAATTTTCTCGTCTTGACTGTCATTCAATTTCGCATTACTGAATTCTGGTTATGACAGACAGTTTGCTTTATGACAGTATCTTACATAAAGCATAGGGTTATACCACATAGCATCGTCATTTTTGAACAGAAGTAGCCGCAAACAAAAATAAAAGCAAGTCACGTAAAAATAAATTTGCACGTGATATGAAGAGTTGGCATCGCTACGCAAAATGTTGCTATAGCTTCATTTAAAGGACACTTTAATTTTGAGTTGGCCTAACATCTCATAAATACCAATACCTTAGCACTTGATTTTCTTTGTCGATCATCATATTTCAGTGCAAGGTACAAAGTGGGCAGTGCTGTGTTAGCATTGGCCTAGAACTCGTGTTCAGTTGGTGAGAATACGTGTTCCAGCTGAATGCTAATGCGCACTTTTTCCAGTCAGCCTTGCGATGACCTGAGAGGTGGTAGAATCCAGCAACACTAAGGCCTTGCGATCGAGGAGGCGTTGAACGAACTGAATAGTATCTGAATATTGAGCTCATTAAACTATTGATTTCGGGCTTGTAGGCTCCTTTGTTTCTTGAATGTTATCAGAGAAATACTTGTGATGTAGAAAACTTATTCGACCACAGGTGGAGAGCAGACATATGGAAAAGGGTTGATTTATGAACAGAAGTTTAGGGCGAAAACGAGCTGGTGCTAGTTATTTAAGACTGTGTCTACCTGCCTTTCTTTTTTGCAATCCCGGAGGGGTTTTCTATGTGCAAGGTTGGTTTACTTCGTTCCTTCTAATTTTAGGAAGCTGCAAGCATCCTCGCCCACGACTGAAGATTGAAATTTCATAGCCGGCCACATGGGCACAATGAGAAAAGAAAGGAAGGAAACGGCTACGTATATAGAGCTGGTGAAAGATGCCATGGAGAGGACTTTTTGGGCAAAGAGAGTACATCAGCATACACCCTACAATCTCCAACGTCGTAGACGACTATCCAGCCCTAAAGCTCACTGACCAGGTAATATGTTGCTTACTAACGATGTTGCTCATACTTTTAGGACCAGGAGGTTAAGTACCCTGCTAGCGAATGGGAGCTTCCGCCGGAAGATCCCATTGACTCGGTGACGCGGTTGGGGAAAATGTTCCCCAACGCGCAGATCTGCTTTGCGGTGCGGCTCCAGTCCTGGCATAAACGCGCCGTTAGCCCTGTCATGGTGAAGCCTGGCACCATGATGGGTCTCCTTTTTTTATCCCACTGTCATTACTTACGGTTTTGTTACAACTAATAAATCATAATTTTTTTTTCGCTTTTTCTTTTAAAAAGAGCAGTTTACAAATATCTTCAAGTAGACTAAAGATGTAAAAATATTTTTTTTTGCAGATCTTTGCAGGGTTTTTTTCGCATTACTACTGGTGTCAAGGCAAAGGAGCGATTTATGGATGTTGCCTCAGAAAACCTGCCAGCTGTTCTCATGGTGACTGAGGGAAAACCAAGACCGGCCCTGTTCTGCGAGATCATCGTAAGACTTCATGATGCTGAAGATATAGAAGAAAAAAGTGCACTTTACCCTTTGTTGTATTACACTTCTCTTTTTTTGGCACATTTGCAGTAAATGAATCCAAGCTTCCAAGGGCTCAGCTTAGGTTGGCAGAAACTATGGGCTCTCTGGACAAGTATTTTATTACCTGACCCTGCCCTCATGCACATGAGTATGTGCAGAAAGCATGGTCACCAGTTTTATGATCGACAGCTGGCTGGATCTGAGAGCAAACCAAATGTGATAAGAAGGTTTAAAATGGCGCTGCCCTGCCAAACTGTTGGAAGTTTTCAACAGAGCAAAAGAGCAAGCATACTCTCCTTGCCCTGTTGCTCAATTCATTGGGAATTATTCAAGTTCAACATGCCTCTAAAACAAATTCTCTTCATAGGACAGTTCTTGCTTGCCTTTTTATAGCAGCATTATAAGAAAATGCTTGCGTTTTAGTTATATTTTTGTAGGGCTAGAAAACCGAGAAAATGGCTTCATATTTTGGGAGGTTCCTCCTGCTGACCGAGATTTGGTGCAGCTGAGATGCATCAGATCGAAACTGCCCAACCAAAAACACTACGCATTCTGCATTAGTTGGCTTATGTGGAGAATTGAGGTACTTCATGCTTGTTTTTATTACTTTGTTTATTTTAAAGTAAGTATTAACAGCATTTGTCGAAGCACGGGCGAATCTAAATGTCATCACAAGCATAATAAAATGTGCTTAGAACAAATTACTTTCAGAAAGCTGATAACAATACTATGGTCTTATTAACTGGCACTTCCTCCATGGCAAAAGCAAGCACCACGAGTTTTTTTTTATCCCACTCACATCTTTGCAATTACGATTCTGTTTCTCATAATAAAATGGGAATCTTTTTTTCTTGCCTCCTGCTTTTATACAGATTAGTTTACGATTTATAGCTTGACTAAAGATCACCTGTTTTTATTTCAGATTTTTGCTGAGTTTCATCGCATCACAAGCATTGATGTCAAGCAACGCTTTTTTGAAATCGCCTCAGAAAACCTGGTGACCTTCCATGGATTGACAGAGGGCAAGCCAAAGCCAGACATTTTCTACCAGACTGTTGAAAGGATGGATGATGTTAAAGAATCGGAGAAACAAGGTATACCTGCTTTAGAATTTAGTCTTCATTGACTGTTAGCGGAAGTCCCAATCCAGGTAGCTTTCTATTGCAACCAAATTGGTGCCGACTGAGTTCATGTGATAGGTGGGTGCAAAATATGTAAATTAAATTTGAGATATCTAACAGTGACCTGTACGGCCTCTGAAATTCCAATTGCTTCTGTACATTAATTTTCAATTGTGAGTGACCGTCTGGTCATGAGTGACATTAAAAAAATTGGTGAATGGCTGCAGTTTAAAAGAAATATATAAATTTGCATTACGGGTGTGATGCTTAAATACAGCCTTCATATTTTGTGTTGCATTGCCGTGACACTTGGCACTGAGCACAATTGAATGGATTAGTTTTAAAAGAATCTACTAGCATGAGTGATCTGTTCATTAAGTGTGTGCATATGATGAAACAAAATCAGGCCCTTATTTCTCACCTGGTAGGATTTGGCTGCATGGTATTACTGTTTCACCCTATGTCCGGATGCAGCGGATGCTAAGAGCAATCCCAGCCAATCGTGCTCTTTGAACATATCACATAATGTGTCGCTGCACCCGCTCTAAGGACAGATGACACTCGCACGGCTTTGGATTTGCTTTGATGGCTCGTAGCATCCGCTGCGCCCTGACTGAGGTGAAATGAAGTATAGTGTAGGCGGTGGTTGGACAAAAAAATCCTGAAGTGTCTGTGCTATGTGGTATGGAAATATTTTAAAGGGATACTTCAACAGAATTTGAAATATACCCGTCGTGTTCAGAAATAGGCTGAATATGATCAACAATACCCGTAAATGACAATCTCACGTTAGTATTTTGA